>CATIWR010363341.1:0-11347 GCA_949677035.1 Omphalea diandra
ATAGCCTATGTGGCATTTAAGAGGAAAAACTCTTTATTTCGTACATGGATATAATGATGAGTTATTTATGTTTAAATATTGTTACGTTATTTGAGATTGAAGTATCATTATGCATTTACTTACTGAGTATGCAAACTCACTCTTTTGTATGAAAAAAAAAATTTAATCAGATCTTTTAAATGACAATGGATAGACTTAAAGAGAAATTTAAATGATTATTAAATGGGGTGTGACAGAGCATGTCTTGGAGGTGCATGGCTATGCTTTGAGGCTGTATGACCTAGGGAAATTCTACCCAACTTGATTATTAAGTACATGGTCTTGCAACATAACTTTGCTTATTTATGACCCATTTTTGACCTTAAAGATTATCGAATTAGCTCAAGAACAAAACATAAAAGTTGTAGTCTTATGTGTAGGCTTCAAATGCCTTTTGAGTTATCTCGTTTGGAATTTTATAGAGAGAGTTATGCCCAACATACCATGTAGTGCTTAAAACTAAAATTTAAATTGTCTTTTCTTGCTCTTTGGCCACTTTTTCTCTTTTTAACCCTACAACACGCAAATTTACTTTCTTTAATCCCTTCCATATGTAAAATTAACATAAGATCATCAATATTTGAAAATAATTGGTTAGGAAATATATGTAAATTATGTGCTAAACAAATATTCATTGATCTTATCCTAAGAGAGATGGGAAGATTAGGGGATAAGGTTCAATTTGTGCCACTATATATAAATGCACCTATTTCCCTCTATAAATACCCACCATTTGGAAGGTTGAGGAAGGCTTAGAAAAACTCCAAGGAAGTGTTGCCAATTTGAAAAATCTAACCATAGAATGCCCATATTATATATATAAACCTCATAAGTGCACAAATTACTCAAGTAATATAATAATAAGTAAAGTTCATTCCCATTTGGATTGATTCTTATAGGTATTAATAAAGTCTTAATTTCCTATTATCTAGTAACCAAATTATTGAGAGAAAAATAAACAGAACTAAAATTGCAAAAATAATTAAACAAATTGAAATAAAATTAGAATAAACTCTTATGCAATTAATTTTTAGGAAATTCAGGTCCACTACAATACCATTCCATAAATATATCAAAAGCATTGTTTGAATTATGACTATGTTGTTCTTGAAGATGGATTTTCCTAAATTTCTTAATATTCTCTTTCAAGCAATATTAAGTTTATTTTTTCTAAGTATATGCCTACTTTTGTGGTGATAAAATCTAATAATAATGCATTCATTTCAATAAATAATCTTTTAATATTTCTAAAAGTCAGCCTACTTTTGTGGTCTCAAACTTCTAGTTCAATGTGCTAGGTGCTACACTTAATTTGTACATAGATATTTGCTGAGAATTAGACTTGATTTAGTGTTAGTATATGTTTAAATTGTGCAATTTTGGATGATTTGGTATTATTTTTCACATTTGTATGTTTTGTAAGTGTTTTAGCAAGTTTGGAATGAATTAGGACTAAAATAGGCAAAGCTAAGAACTTTAAGGATCGAACTAGATATTTAGACATGTGAAGGAGAGGAGCATGCTATTGTGACCACAACTAAAGTTACAAGCAATGACTTCCCTAAGGCATGATGAGAGTCACACATGTGATTTAAGTCACTACCTGTGACCTTGACGCATCAGATCCTGCCTTTTAGCATATTCTTTAGGTATTTTGAATGAGTATTTAAGGCCAATAATTAATGTTTTTAAAAGAGCTTTTTATGGGAAAAATAAGTTTTTGGAAGGAGAAAACAAGGAGAAATATGCTTTAATGTAAGATCAAGTGTAAGAGCATAAGAGGTCATTAGATCAAGCAAGAAGAAATGTAGAAGATATATTAAGACAATTGGGAGATTTAATTTTTCTTCCTCTTATTTCTTATTTTCTTTGTCAAGATGATGTTATTGCTTTTGGATTTATCTTGTGTTGTTAATATGTTAGGCTAGATCTTTTGATATAGGACCATAATGTTGCCATTGATAATTATTAATTGATTTATGATTTCAATGAATATGTTGGCATTATATTTCTTTTGTATGTAAATGATTTTTTATATTAATGCTTGTGATTCCTTGATCACCAATTACTAATTTGTGTTTCATTGATAGATAGATAAATTATAAATTGAAATTGACCTACAAACATCTCCCTTAGGTTAATTGACAAGTAGAGATATCTACTTAACCTATTGCTGTCATTTATAGGATTACTAGAACTAACGATGTAACACATTTCTATTTCATATCGAGAGATGGATTTGGAGGAATGGTTACAAATTAAGTGACTACTTGAGAGAGAGCCTTAATACTAGAGAAGCAATCAATATTTGTAAATCTTAACCCATCATAACATTGAATGATTAATGATCTTATGATTTTCCATTGGTGAGATCAAGTGTCCTAAGTGTTTATTCATAAAGTTTTCTTCTCAATTGCTTTTGCCTTTTTGTCATTCAATTGTTAATTTAGTTTATTTTTATTATGTTAGTAGTTTAGATGATATATTAATATTTTAGATTTTAGATAAAAGTTTAATAATCATATTCTGGTACTTATTGCCCTTATCTTTGTAGGACGATATCTGCACACACTTGTACATTATATTGCTTTGATTACTATCCTCTTCTAGGTATTCTATAAGGTAAGCTTTAAGGAAGAGAATATAATAAGTAAGATTGATTGATTTAGATTTGACCCACACTGTGAAGCTAGAAACGATCAAAGAAATTGGCAACACTGTCAAGGATATGGTGCTTTAATATTGGAAGCTTTGATTCAATTCTTATTCTAGAATTTTTCTTTCCTTTCTATTTGATTTTAGGTGCAAAACTTAATCTTCCAACTGAAGGACTAGGAGTCTAGATCTAGAGTAATAAGATCTAGAACCTTTTGATCCTAAAATTGAAAGAACTTATAGAACATGTATAAGGAGACGAAGATTGGAAGAATGCAATAGAAGAAATCTAATGGTGAGCAATCAAGAGAATGAGAGGCCTATAAGGGACTACGTTGTTTCATTACTTAATGAATTACAGTCAAAAGTTATTAAACCAACTGTCAATGCCAATAACTTTAAGATCAAACTTGTAATCATATAGATGATGTAAAATAATCAATTTAGAGTTTTACCATATAAAGATCCACACAGTGATTGAATGACTTTCTTAAAGATTTTGATACTTTTAAGTAAATGGAGTTTTTGAATTATGCTATTAAATTGAGATTATTTTTCTTTCCACTTGGAGGTAAAGCCAAGTCATGGTATTATTCATTAGCTTTAGGCTCAATCACTACATTGAAACAATTATCACAAGCCTTCTTGAACATGTTTTACCCATCAGCGAAGATGAAAAGATTGAGGAATGTCATTTTTCTTTTACTCAAATGGAAGGAGAATATTTTTGTGAGAGTTGGGATAGATTCAAGGTGTAACATCCATTTTAATATATTAAGCATGACATTCAATTCTAAGTATTTATATGCATAAAGGTTAACTTATCATTCATACACAATCCAACATGTACTTTATGTATACATGTGTTAACCTATTTAATATTGGTAACCATAAATTGAGGCCTTCTAGGTATATGTACATGATAAGGAGAGAGAGAGAGAGAGAGAGAGAGTTGGAATTCAACTGACGACCTATGCTCCCTATGTCTATATGCAAAACTTTATACTCTCAAATGCCCAAATCTTATGCTTTGCTATATGAAAAAATAATTGCAATTTGGTGAGTCGCAAATCAATGAATACAAATAATAATAAGATTCTTATGGCATAACTAACAATCTAATATCATTAAGATACATTACAAGCGTAAGAATTGATTATGCAAGTGCAAATGTAATAGATTGATTTTATTGTGACCTTACAAGGAAAACACTGCTTGTGGGAATTCATATGATTCAAATGACATTTGATTTTATTGGCCAATATATAACATGTGATTCATTTAATCAATAACATGTGCCATAATAGGAAATATTGGTCCTTTTCCAAGTGATTTGCAAGTGTTTAACCAGTTAGCCATAACATCCTTTTAGTTACATATACAGGTGTTCATTCTCAATGGGATACCAACTAATCATTAAAATTATATAATTCTTACTTAACTTGTATTCACATGTAAAATGTGATAGTTCAATCACATATATATGTAATAGAACATAACCATATCCTAAAATCATCACTTAAACAAATTAGAATCCAATTATTGCTTTTACTCACCTTTGATGCAACCAACCTTTCACAATGTGTTGAGATCCTAAAATTAGATATATTTATCATTATAAAATATTAAAATAAGTTTGCATGCATGATATGCAACTATGGTCATGTTCCATGCAAGTGGACCTAGTATTTTAGCTTATTATTCTTATATGGTAGCCTAACCTTGTTGTACTCTCATAGAAATTTATCAAAATATATATATCCAAATGAGTTTATTATTTTTTCTACATAAAATAGACATATATATACACAAAATAAAAAACATTCCACACACTATATATATATATATATATATATATATATATATATATATATATATATATATATATATATATATATAGCATAGAATACTATTTCATTTTGGGCATGTTTTAAGTGTGTGACACTATATGTTCACATAGTGTTGGCAATGGCCCATAAGTCATAAGTGATCTCTAGCAAGACAATCTGACTACCCAAATTATGTGAAGGTCAATAATCTAATCTAACCTATTTTACAAATAATATTATAATCCTTTTGTCACTTTATATCTCAATTGAACTTAACGCATGGATCAGGCTATCCTTATATGGGTAAATTATTTCTTGATCTTTAAGTAGACTGATGTAAAATGACATTGATGACCTTTATCAATTGATTGTTGCATGGCCATGCAATTTCCTCTGTCTAACTTATTATGGGGCCCAAATATATATTTCTCATAAATATATGAGGGACAAATTCTTTTTCAATCACCCATATTTCTCCATATGATTTTCTTCATGTCCAATATCAATGTGCATGATCATCCGGTTACATACAATGTTGGAATGTATCAAAACACAAAGTTCATCATATTGGAATCCATGGTAATTATCTGATCAAAAGATTAAGTTAATACTATTGTATAAGAATCACTAATGACAGTTTATCCATGCGATGTTCTCACAGCGGGTCAGTTTAATATAATATTTCTTAAACATGTATCTATGTGTTTGACTTAATATCACATTTCATGACTAGTAAAACATAGTCATCAATCAAAACACAGACTAGTCTTCATCCATTATTATCCTAATAATAATGATCAACTATAGATAATTTAGAATATAATTCTATACACCTATGATTTTACTATCAAGTCATATACTTGATGACATTTAGTAGAATTAATTATTCATGGAATTTATAATTTAGTTACAAATATAATATAAAAGAGATACGTAATAAAAATGCAACTATGACATTATTAAGAAAATTTTGCTTACAAGATTTGGCCTAGGGCACTTAACTAATAAAACACCAATTAGAGTTACTAAAATACCTAATTAGTGAAATGGGGAGTGGACATAGTATTTGTTAACACTCGAACCATTATAAATTGCTTATATTGTTTCTTCTTCTACTTTTTCTCTAACCTTCTATTGCTTACACTCCCTTTAAAAATTTAAAATTTCTCACCAATACAACTCCTCTTCTTGGTGCACGAGGAACAACATAGTCCATTATAAAAGGTATGAATAATTATCCATTTCAGAATTTGATGGTTTGGACATCTCCTCAAAATGTCTTTAAATCTTTCCTAAGCTTCATTAAGAACTTCCCTATCTTATTGACTAAATGTTGTGATTTTGTTGCAAAGCTTTGCCATCTTAGATGGAGGAAAATATTTATTAAGGGAGGCTTAAAAGAGTTTATCCTATGCAATAATACTTATGGGCTCTAATGAATTGTTTCATTCCTTAGCTTTGTCTTTGAGAGTGAAGGTGAAGGGGCATAGTCTTACTGCATCTACAAACATGCCATTTTGCCCAAAAGTGTCCCAAATCTCAAGAAGTTTATGATGTGGACATTTTGATCTTCATGAAAGAGTCTATGGAATTAGAGAGTATTAGTAAGTATTTGATAAAGGCCAGCTTGATCTTAAAGATATTTGCATTAATGCTTAGGCTTGTGATAGTCAATTATAGTCCTTTAAGAGGAGGAGTGGTGAATTCCTTCAAGGGCCAATTCTTTTGATTTGCCATCTCTTAGTTTCTTTAGTTCTTTTACCTTTTTTATCTTGGGGTCATGAGGAATTAATTCATCTTCGTTCTCTTTATTTTGAATTTTAATCATATACCTAACTCAATGAGTAACAAACACATATTAAAATAAAAAGAAAACTCTATATTAATATAGAAATAATAACTTAGTATTAAAGCTATCAATCGTTAGCAACAAAACTAAACACTTGACGTGGCAAGTGTGTGCTATAAAATATCCTTAAACTATAAGTGTCTAAGCCATATGTAATATAGTGTAGTTTGAGTATACATATCATTCTTATAAGGATCGAGTTTAATTACTAAGTATTTTATTCCTTGTATTGTTTAGAAAAGCCAAATTAAAAGATTATTCAAACTAAATAAATAAAATATTAAACCCAATTCAAAGTAAATTACTAGGAAAAAATTAATAGATAAAAGTAGTTGGGGAAGGGGGGGAGGGGGTTCAACTTTACTTTATAACTTTTTTGTGGTCTCTAATCTTTCATCTAATTAATTCATTCATCTAGTGTTACTATTAAGTCACTAAGATGGTTACTTAAAGTCTCTAAAGTATTAACTAATAAACAATGACATATTAAGCTAAAAGTCTCTTAACACAATAGCTAAACATCATGCAATTGTCCACTAACACAATAATTTAATGATCATAATAACTTATTAAGGTCTCTCAACATATAATAGATTAAGGAAATTACTAATGTTTCATTCTATGAAAGGCATCTGTCGATAGTCAATTCATAAAACTAAGTATAATTAATGGCCATCTAATCAATAAATTAACACACAATAATTACTAACACAAGGATGAATGAAACAAACAAGACTTAGATTAGAAATCTATAAGTGTTATGCAAGATCCATGTATAACCCAGTTATATGTAATATAGTTCATAATAAAGAAAAGAAAAAGAGAAACAATCTAATTACTAATGGTTGAAGCCATAAACTTTTTTTTTAACTCCTTGATTGATTGCACCTTCTTACTCTTTAAGCTCCTAGCCTTTTTCCCTTAGATTTCTCCTTAGCTTTTTGATTAATTGGTTATTGTTTTCCTCTTGATTTTGAGCATCTTTGGAAGTTTGTTGATGATGAAATTCATGCCCTTAATCCCTTTGTATAGTATCGTTGATACTTTAACTAAATGGAAACCTTGAAAGGCTAAAAGAAGAAACAATTACAACTAATAGGAAATTCCTAATATTTCCTATTTAGTGTTGCACAAGCATGCAAATAAATAATTCCAAATTCATTGCTCTGTGATTCTTTTTTCCAAGGGAGTACAGAATGGGTGCATGGGTTTACAAATGATCAATTTAGCTCTTGAATGAATGTAAGGGCTTATAATTATCTTGCATAGGTATGTACATAATTATCCAAATTGCATGGGCATGTGGATAAGTTATGGGGGAATGCAAGGATGATGTGTCAACCAAAATTAGCTACTATTTCTCTACACGCCTATGCAACCACTTTCATAGATGTGTAAGCTTTCTGTAAGGCTAAGTGGAACTCCAACACTCTTCCTTCTTTCTTCCTTCAAAGGATTCATGCCCATACAAATTTTTGTAAGGGCATATGAAGCATCTTTTACACACTTTTGCCCTTTTCTCCTCCTTTCAACCTATAAAATAATAATACATTGCATAAGGCATTTCATATACCAAATTTAACAAATGATTTATCAAAATATGGAAGGAATTAGCTATAAAATATAAAAAAAATTATGTACCAAATAATGCCAAGTCTCAAACCTATAATGAGAAGACATAAGTTATGCTTTGAGTTGTGGAAAGAGGGATTCTTACCTTTAAGCATGACAACTTAAAATTGAAAGACCCAACCCTTTTTGCTTATTACTAGGATTTTCATATTATCATCATGAGATAGCCATCAAATTTACAATAAGGTTGTATGATATTACCATAAAAAACATGTTGCCTTCAATGTTAAGACACACTTAAATACTTATCTAAAAGCTATACATCATGTTCATAAAGTACATAATGCCATGAGAGGTGTGTCTATGTGTAGAGTAACCATTCAATGAATCATATGTTATAATGGGTAGAATATGAGAAGGACTATTAGTATTTGAAAGCTCCCATTATTAACATTCTATATGACCAACAGAAAAAGATATAGGAGAGATGCACTCCTAACCATGAGAGAGGTTAGGTGACACTCCTCGAACTAATGTGTACGTGTATGGTGGAAAAGCATACCACATTTACCCAATGGATAGAATGTAAAAAGAAATAAAGGATCATAGATGTCCATAAACTCACCCAATAACTTCACTTCATAATTAACACAATAAAGGTGAATAAAATGTAAGTTTAGTCATTAGAAAGGCTAAAGAATACCTCAAAAGGTCATGTGTGATATGGTGAGAAATAAAAGAAAACACATGTTAAATGGGCAGACAATGAAAGAGCAATCCAAGGGTCACAGGCTTAATAGTATTTCCTCATCAACTTCCTTTCACACAATTAAGCATAGTAGATATAAAGGGATGAAAATTTAGATATAAATGGGCTAGAAAACACCCCTTAAAAGAAACCTTTAAACATAAAAATATAGGTAAACATGGGAAGTAAAGGTCTTTAATTATTGCAACCTATCTTATTCCACACATTCAAAGCTTAAAATGCAAATAAATAAGCTAAAAATAAAAGAAAAAAGAGAAAAAAGTAATGTTATAAATAATGCCTATAAGCAATAGTTGTATATACCACTAAGATGTTTGTATAGACAATTAAGTGTTTGTAAAAGTCTCTAGGCCTGTTGTTGGTAAAGAATTTTAAAGGAGAAAAAAAAAAGAGAAAAGGGAGAGAGAAAGAAGAAAGGGCCTACAATGGCTTGGGAATTAGCTTATGGCCCTTAAGAGCGCCTCAAATGGTATTGTTCTTCTTTAAAAAGTAAATATTCTAATATAAAAAAAGAGTTATGCTTAATCTTTCGCCTTGAATTTTTGGTGTATGTGTGTAAGAATTAGATTTTTTTATAGAGACTTTATTTAAGGTCTAAATATCCAATTTGGTAGCGATTTGTTACAAAAAAAAAAAAAAAAGACCTTTCCCTTACCTCTTGAGAGGTAGGTTATTTATGGAGAGGATGGGGGAGCATCTATGTCGCGTAGCATAAATTACACCTTATCTTTCTCCCTTACTCCTTCTATGGATAAGATCATTGAATATTTTGGAATTTATGATTTTGAAGTTGTTTGTATAACCATGAGATTATTTGTATAGTAAATAACTTAAATGCATAGCCAATTAGGTAAGTTAGGTTACTATTCTATAAGTAGGATAATATCTAGTAATTTATAGGTTGTATGTATAGCCATGTAAGTTAGTTGTTGAATTAGTTGTCGAGCTATATCTTGATTGTATAAATAACATATAGAAAATCCAAAATTGATGATTTTGAGTTTGGGTGTTTGTGGGGTAAGTTTAGTTCAAGGTTTATCTAAGATTTTTTCCTATTTTGGGCATTGTTTTCTTCACCCATCATCAAGCTCACATTCAATAATCCACAATGCTCATAGTTTGCTCCTTACTTTTTAGGTCTAGAAAAATGGCATTTTAAAAAAATGGTTATTGCACATGTCATATCAAAGAATTCAATATAAACATAAATACCAAAAAAGGATAGCAAGGATATGACCTCTTTAGCAGCTCTTAGCAAGCACTAAGGCAAGTTCTTGAAAGCTCTCAAATAGGTACAAGATTGCATTCATCTTTTAGTAACTTTCTAACAAGTAAAAGGGTGGATCATGTCCTTAAGAACTCTCTAATAGGTATTAAGGTAGGCTATTAGTAGCTCTCTAGTTATTACTAAAAGCCATATTTAACTCCTAGTATCTCTCTAGCAAGTACTAGGATGGATTATATCCTTAACAACTCTCTAATAGGTACTATGGTACATTCATCTTTTAGCAGCTCTCTAATATATCGGTGTTAGGTTGGATTATATCCCTAGCAATTCTCTAATAAGGAATAGAGTGGATCGAATATATAGTAACTCTCTACCAGGTTTAAGGTTGCATTCATCATCTAATAGATCTCTAGTAGGTTTTAGATTAGATCTTGTCCTTAATAGCCCTCTAAAAGTTACTACAGTAGGTTCTTTTCTCATTAGCTCTATTTTCAAGCTTTAGACTTGGTTCTCCTAGTTTTTACCTTTAGCAATTTTCAGAATTTTCTTGGTTTTTCTTTTTTAGCATCTCCTTATGTTCTCTTTGTTTTATCTTCTATCATATCTCTAGATTGTTTTCTTTTTACTCTTTAACATCTTTCTAGGTTTTCTTGGTCTTGCTTTTCGGCATTTCTCTATGTTCTCTTTTTTTTTTAATATACTTATAAACTCAAAAAATAATGTTATAATGCCAAATATTTTTTATTAGAATTACTAGGCTATTCTCACATTTCAAGGATACTAAAAATGATATTCATTTTGCTTCACAAGCTTTATGCTTTTTTTTTTATGGCTAATGACTTTCCAATTCCCTGTCTCAAATGGGATTGTATACTTCTTGGTCCCTTCTTTTCATTCTTCTATTGGTCTCTTATTTGGCTTTTTTTTTTTTTTTACTTTTCTAATTCTTGGCTTATGAACGTAATGTTGTATTCATCATTTATGTTTTCTTTTCTTTTTTTCCTTTTTTTTCCCTTTTTCTTTCTTATTTCCTTATTTTCTTTTCCTATTTCTTCTCTTTTTCTTTTTCTTTCTCCTTTTTTTATTTTTATTTTTCTTCTTTCTTTTCCTTTTTTTCTTTTATATATAGCTAAGGTTGATTACAAAGAGAAAAAGTTATTTTGTACAAACAATTAATAGAGAAACATGGAAGGGTCTTTGCATATGGCATTTAAAGACACAGAGGAGACATTAATTATCTATATATATAAGGAAGTTGTCTATACAGGCAACTTTATGGTATATATATATATATATATATATATATATATATATATATATATATATATATATATATATATATATATAAATGTGTGTATATATTATGTCAGAAAAATGATTCTATCTCAAAGATATGTTTGTGTTTT
>CATIWR010363344.1:0-38581 GCA_949677035.1 Omphalea diandra
ATTTTTTTTTTTATATTTTATTTTTATTTTTTATATATTTTATTTTTTTTTTTTATATCTATATAATATATATATATATATATATATATATATATATATATATATATATATATATATATATATATATATATGAGATCCAAATTTTTGTCTGTTTTATATAAAGCATGTTCTTGAGTTCTCGTAAACCGTTTTGTATTTTTTTATCCAATTTAAAAATTAAATTCAAAACAACTGAAAAAATTCAACCTGAACTTATTCGAAAATAAATAATTAGAGTATACGAACGCTGCTCTATTTAGGAAGTTGCTTGACAAATTCTTTTTTTCTCTTTAAGAAATTAGATATATTAAACATAGTTTTGGAAGTTAAAATTATTGTTAGTAGTGAAAATGTTTCAGTTTTATGTTAAATTAATTGAAATGGATGTATTTCAAGCAAAATCACGGGTAAAAATTTGTGTTAAAAACTAGATAAGAAAGTAAAATGAGATGCACTCACTCGCTAGACATATAGCTAGAAAGAATAATGGCCTGACGATACACTGTCATTAATTGCAAGACTAAAATAGTGCATGCTAACATGTTAGTCCCATGTGAATTTTCTGTTCAAAATCACGTCATACATCCTTCATCCAATTTCTTGAAGCTAGATAGACTTTGAGCTTCTCTCTTCCTCCATGACTACTTGATTAATTGAAACTGGACTATATATATCAATGATTTTCTAGAGTAAAAATCTTTCTTTTTTTGTAGTATAAGATGAGAAGATCTTTTTAGGCCAAAATTAAAGGGGATGCCCATAAATTTGGGTTACTGCTAGATCATGATTCAGTTTGACTGATAAAGCAAGTGGATTCTGAAATTGATTAAAGAAAAAGGTTAAATGTGTGTTCGGTTCGGTTTCCCTTTTCAAGCATGTCACAGGCCATAACATGGCCCATAACATGGCGAATGTGTTGTTTGTTTGGTGAAGTAACCAAATCAAGATAGGAATTTTGCGGCAGATGTTATATTCAGAAAGCAATTTCAGCATGTTGACTTATTTTCACGTCTTCGTTGTTAGAATTTTAATTTGAATTTATTGGAAAAAAGTGATATGAAGTTAATATAAAATAAAAATAATAAAAATAATTCAAACTCAAAATTTCTAAAATAGCACATTTTACAAAATTATCATAAATTTATAAAAATTTGTACATATTCCCAATCCATATATGTATTTGCATTATACTAATCAAAAAAGTTTCTAAAGTAAATAATAGTACCGACCAAATCCAATATTATAATTTGGTAGTTTTTATTTACCTAGTGTTTAGAAAAGAGGAAAATAAAAGAGTAATGAGATTTTCTCTAGTTTGGGAAAGAGAAGAAAATATAAGGGAAGGAAAATAAATGTTATTTTATCTTCATTATTTTTTCTTCAAAAAGGAGAGAAAATATGAGAGATTTGAGGTAATTTTTATAAATTGATAATTTTGCCCATAAAAAAATTAAGAAATATTGTGTATTATTGTTTGAATTAGTATTTAATATAAATGTATGATAATATTTATTAGAATTATATGTATTAGTGTTTAGTCAAGATGGAAAAATAAGATAATTATAACTTTAATTTATTATGTTTAATATTGGTATATTTTTCTTGTTTAATTTTTTTATTCTCTCTAATTTATTTTAGTAAGTAGATATTATTTATTTTTTAAATGAATGGTAAAATAGAAATTTATCAGATAATAATTTTCTTTCCTTCATTTTTACCCAAACATTAGGAGAAAAAATAATTTTTATTTTATTTTTTATTCCAACATAAAGAAGAAAAATAAAAAAAATAAAATTTATTTTCTTTTATTATTTTTTTCTTCCTGCATAACTTTCCAAACATATGGTCAGACACAATAAATGATGTTTTAGGACATGTGTCGACTTTGTTTACAAGTAATTGTATATTACTTTCAAAACCACACGCCCACTTTATGCTAATCATATATCTTCACCGTTGGGTTAAGCAGATATAACATCCTTTCTTTCTTTCTTTCTTTTTTTTTCTTTTTTTTAAACCACTTACTCATGTGTGGGATATGTTAATTATCCCCCCTTCTTTTTAAATCTGCTTCACTAATTTACTTATGACATTATTTTATCTATCTCATTTAAAAAACGGTTATAACTAAGTCAAATTTCAATGAGTTTTGATTAGTTTTATATTAATTCATTTATAAACAATTCGAGTTTAAGTTTAATAAAAATTATTTCATATGCAAGTTCAGTCTGAAAATATCATCAAAATCGTATTATAAATTCATAAATTTAATTGAGTCGAAGTTTTTTAATAAAAATAAAGTATAAATAAAATTATGAATAAATTTTATAAAAATTAAAATTTACTTTTAAAATCTTATTATTCATTGTATGTGCATGAAGTCTATTAAAAAAAATAGCATTTACAGTTAAATATACATGGCAACAAAAAATATTTTTTTTCTACATATTTTAATAATACTTTTTAAAGCAATTATATAGATATATTATAAATAAATTTATAATTTGATTTAAATCATTAGTAAATTAATTTATTTATAATCTAGTTCACAAGTTAATAACAAGCCAACTTACAAGTTTATAATCTGAATATGAATAAGGTCAATATTAACTCGTTAAATTTATATATCGAACTCAAGCTTGATTTTAAAGACAAAGAGATTAATTAAATTTTTATTAAATTAATCTTAGTTTTGTCTCATCTAGACTTCCAATTACAAACTCTATGGAAAATGTATTATACAATTATCATCAACATCAGAATCTTATCTTAGGGCTTGCATGAAAGTGGATTAGAGAGAGTTAAGGAATAAAATGTAAATAAAGTTAATGAGTTAATCTCGTTTGTGAGTTTTTTTAGGATGTAAATAAAAGTTAAAAGTTTACATTTATTTACTTTCAAATCATTATTTTTCTTAACTTTCAAATCGAGGGTTAAAAGATGGAATAAAAAGCTTTTAAATAATTACATTTCCTTTCATACTTTTCCACTCAAAAAAGAAAAAATTTTCATGCAATACTTTAGGTGACACGATAAAATTTCATATAAAAATTGACATAAAAAAAATAGTGACCTCTTATCTGTGATGTATATGAGAATTTATTACACAAACCTTTGATTAGATATTACGTAGATAAATATATGGGTAGGAAAAACATTTAAATGAATAAAAACGTATAAACTCCAAGGTTAATTTAGAATTTTACATGCTTCACAATGTTATAATTGTTGTATAAATTCGCATACTGAATTTGCATCTAATCATTTAGATTATACTTCTTTTTTTTTTTTTTGAAAGATGTGAATTTCATTGGTTACAAAAATATTGCTATATTTGAAAAAAGAAACAAAAGTAAAGCTAAATATTTCTTTGAGAGCAACCTTTTTTTTTTTTTTTTGAAGAAAATAACTATTATAGCCATGGAGATTCCGTTGGAAAAGAATTCTTATAGTGACAGAAGTTTTAGAAATTCCTATGAAAAAAAAAACCCAAATGAATTATATATTATTATATTAAAAAGTTTAGAATTTTTATAAGAAAAAAATTTTACTTAATAATAATGATATTACAAGAAGGTAAAGCAGAGAAAGTCCTATTCTTTTTTTTTTTTTTTTCTAATTTTAAACTTTTTATGTTATTAATTTTCATTCTTTTTATTTTGATGAATGTAAAAGCTTGAATTAAAGAGAATAATTTTACAACCATTTTAATTTTCAATTTCGATATATTTTTAGGTGAACCAAACGCAGAAAATCGGAATCACCTATTTCTATTTTAATTTCGGAACAATTTGTTTAAAACCATATAAAGTTTTAGGTCCATTTCATTTATCTAATTATTGTTTCACCATTAGAATTTTGATCTAGTAAGTAAAATAATTATATTATTAATAATATTAACAAAATAATTTTATATGATAAATTAGAATCTTGGTCTCTAATAAATCATCTCAAAATTAAAGGGTTGTAATTGAGACCCTCAAAATAAATTTTAAAAAAAATTAAATGATTTCTTTCCCACAATTGTTTTGAGCAATGATTCTGTTTGGGTTATTGCTGTTATTATGATCCACATATATCCCACTGTATAATTAATTAAAAAATGTGAATTCTTGTTGTGCAACTACCGTGGATAAAATTTAGAAATAGATAATATATGGAGAGATTAGAATCACTGGTCATAAAGAATCAGCAGGTCTCCTTTGGCTAAGTATGATATTTAGAATAGCCCGTGCATCCTCCTCTGAAAAACATTCCTCCAGCATTCCCCTATTCCAGTCACCCGAGATATACGATTAATGAGCTCATTCACCATCCCATTAGCCAGTAAACCACCATTACGCAGCTGAGAAGGATGACCCAAAACCAGATCAGGAACCCATGAATCAGACATGATTCTTATTAGTGAACTCGTATCCACTCTCCACCTTACACCTCTCTCCAATAACCACCTTGTATGCATTAAACTGGACCAGAAATATGAGGGGGAGAAGACTTCCGAAGCTTGCAAAATACCAGCACTAGGATAATATCGAACTTGTAAAGCTCGAGCACAAAGAGATAAAGGCTGAGAAAGCAATCTCCATCCTTGCTTTGCAAGTAAAGCGTGATTGAAAGCCTCCATATGTCTAACCCCAAGGCCTCATTCTTCTTTAGCCAAACACAGCTTCTTCCAATTAACCCAATGAACCCCTTTCTCCTTGTTACTAGCAGCCCAAAAGAAACGAGTAATCATAGCTTGGATTTCGTTACAAAGCGTCGCAGGAAGTAAAAAGCAACTCATGACACAGTTAGGAATTGCTTCAGCTATAGATTTAATCAACACCACCTTACCCATGCTAGATAAAACTTTCTCCTTCCAACCCTTAATCTTCTTCCACACCCTTTCCTTCACGTAGCTAAATACTTCCTTTTCCATCTACCCAAATAAATGGGCATGCCAAGATACTTTCCTCTATCCTCAGCCGCTGTCATCCCCAACACCTTGACCAGCTCATCTCTTGTGGAAGTTGATACGTTAGCACTAAAGGAAACGTCAGATTTTTCCACGCTCACAACTTGTCCCGATGTCATCTCATAAACATAAAGGAGCTCTTTGACCTTGTTACATTCTCTAGTTTTGGCTTGACAGAACACCATGCTATCACCTGCAAAGAAAAGATGTGAAATTTTGGGAGCTCGCCTAGCTATGGAAATGCCATGAATAGTCCCCTCATCTACCGGTCTCATTAACAAAGAAGACAGCCCTTATGCGCACAACAAAAAAAGATATGGCGAAATGGGGTCTCCTTGGCGAAGTCCCCTCTTTGACTTCAAAAAGCATTTCGAATGCCCGTTAATAAGAAAAGATAAAGAAGCAGAAGAAATATAAGCCATAATGAGTTTGCAAAAATGATGTGGAAAATTCATTCAAGTCATGACCGCCTTAAGGAAACCTCACTCTACCCTATCATAGGCCTTACTCATGTCTAATTTTAAAGCTAACCAACGCTTCTTACCAACCCTTTTATTTTTTAGAATATGAAAAGTCTCCAGAGCAGGAATAGCATTGTCTGTAATGCGTCCATGAGGAACAAAAGCACTCTGGGATTGATGAATCACACAAGGGAGCACTTTCTTCAAGCTGTTAGCAATCACCTTAGATATATCTTATAAAGCACATTGCAAAGGCTAATGGATCTCAAATCTTTCACGCAAGATGGGTTCTTAACTTTAGGAATGAGAGTAACTAAAATATGGGTAAGGTTATTAGGCGTAACACCAGAAGATAAGAAAGACAAAATAATATTACTAACCTTAGAACCTACTATATGCCAATATTTTTGGAAAAAAAAAAAAAAAAAGAGTAGACATACCGTCAGGGCCAGGAGCTTTGCTAGGATGCATGCAGGAACTAAAAGGGCGGTTCAAAAAATCCACCATCTCCTACGAGAGAGTACTAGTAATTGCTTCTAGGATAGGGTTAAAATATATGTTTTGCCTTTGAATCCAATAAAGACCCATAATAATCCAAGACAACCTTATCGACCTCCTCATCACTACTTGTCTAACTACCTCTATCATCATACAACCCCTTAATATGATTAGGAGCTCTACACTATGAAGCCTTCCTTTGGAAAAAAAAAAAAAACTAGTGTTCTTATCACCTTCTTCCAACCATACCTCGATAGATCTAGCCCGTAATAAGATTCCAAATTTGCTTTCGTATCACCAATATTTTTCCGCAACTCCCGACAACGAGCAAGATTAGAAACCGAGGGGAAAGAATTTTGTAACACAATCAACTCTTCTCTACAACTCTTAATCTTACCCTTCATATCACCAAATTTGCCTCTATGCCGTTGAGTTAGTAAAGAAGCACATCTCTTAATTTTTTGTTGAACAAGACTCAAAGAACCAAAGTCAATGTTCTCCCAACCTTCCGTAATAATTTTTGACGCTCCTCATCCTTGATCCACCAAGGATCAAAACGGAAGGGTTTAGGGTTTCTTCTATCAAAAACATTAGTATCCATACATTGTATCAGGATGTGATGGTGATCAGAATTCTCTCTCGGTAAGTGTAGTACAGAAATCTGAAGCCAACACAGTAAACACTTTGCAGTGCCCATGAAACAACTAGGTGTTGTCTAACATTATCCTCATCAGCACGTCTATTACACCATGTAAATGGAAAATGTAAGAAACCAAAGTCTACGAACCTCGCCTCTTATATTGCATTTCCAAACCCAGCTAGTTGGCTCATAGTTTCACTTTACCCCCTATCTTCTCAAAAGCTTGGAGAACTTCATTAAAGTCACCAAAACATACCCACGACATACTAGACACACTTTTTAATCTAGTAATTAGCTACCACGTCAAAAATTTCTACTTTGATCTTGGCCGCCTATAAATACCCAACCCTTTCCACTCCATATCCCCAAAAACACTACCTCTAACCCAAAAATATATAAAACTAGACTCAACTGATAAAATCTTTAGATCAATCTCTGTTTTCCACAAGAGGCATAAACTACCTGATCTTCCATCAGCATTAATAATATAAAAATGAAAAGCATCTAATCTCTTATGTAGAAAAGTAAATTCAGCACCAAAAAGGCGAGTTTCAATAAGAAAAATAATAGAAGGGCAAAAATCCCCAATATACTTTAATAAAGCATGAACAGTCTAGGGATTGCCCAAACCCTGGACATTCCGACTTAGCCAACTCATGGCTTCAGGCTGGGTTGCTTAGCAACCTCCGCCTTTACAAGTGTGTTCCTGACACATTTAAGGTTCTAAAAATCTTCTTCAAATAAAGAAACATCAACCCCTTCTAAGAGAGAACGCTTCCTGCCAACCATAAAACTTTATCCTTTCCACTTCCTACCAACCAAGTCACTCTTTCTGCCCTATGAACCTTTCTTCCTCCCTCCCATCCCCTCTCTGGTCATCCCCAATTGAATATCCACACTCTTTCCTTTATTTTTTGTGGCAATATTTTTTGCATAAACTTTTTCCTTCACCGAACTACACCAACCAGCATTGAAGTGCAATTGTCAGGCCTCTATTTGTTGCACCAAAATAGCTACTAAAGATTCTGCATTAACACCTCCACAATATAGTCCCTGCTCACGATCACATTAGGGATTTTTATCTTGTACATTAATCACTATCACCTTTTCTCCCACTATTACCAAATCGGTCCCATGATTTCCACCACCTTCATTTATATTCGTTGCCATACTGTCCACTTCCACAAATGTAGATGAAGCAAAGGTATTTGGAACAAACAAACTTTAACTAACTGGCATATCACTCCTGGCTGAATTCTCCTGTACCCTCCCCCTTCCATCAATATCATGTCTGTCATTATTCCAGGATAACGACTTCCTAGCTATAGAATTTGATGCCGACTTATATTGTAAGACACGTCATAAGGCCAGTCTCCATCGTACTTCCCCTCTACAAAGAATTCATAATGAACATAGTTGTGACTAGGAAGATCACAAACATAACAATAATCCAGACAATGCTCATATATGAAATACACGCACACCCTTTACTCCCATTCAAAATATTAATGCCTCTAATGATTGGTTTGTCAACATTCATTACAACCTTCACATGAATATATAAAGTAAGATAAACTTCTTTAATTTACTACACCTCCACAACCCTACCAATATTTGAAGCAACTCTACTAATAGCCTCAGGACCATAAATAAACTGACCCAGAAAGGCACCATATTAATAAAAACTTGTGATGGCTATTCGTCACCACTAATCTCCTTTTCCACAAGTAATCATTTATTAAAATGCCATAATCGATTGTTAATTACCAAACGCACATCAGATTGGGATTTGAAATGAAAACCCAATTTGCCCTCATCAATTTCTTTCACCGTAAACCCTTTAGTCGGTTTCCATGCATTTAACAGTGCATTCTTCATGTTTACAACATTGACAAGCCTAACAGAAATCGCCCTTGCCACTACAAAAAAAAAAAAAAAAAAAGCCACTATTATCACTCCCACCAATATCCTCCACGTCCACCTCACCCTTTTCTTCATCAGTCAACTCAAATTTACCCCACAAATCCTCCAACTCTTGAGCCATAAGATTCAAAGGAAAACCAAAGCCCTAACCCTGCAAAGAAAAAACCCTACTAACTCACGCAGTTTTATTACTTAAGAGAAAACAAAAACCCATAATCAAACGATCCAAGCAAAAAAAAGAATAGAAAAAATGAAAGAAAAGGGTAACTAAAGGAAGAAAAACTGAAGAAAAGAAATAGACTAAGATAAGAAACCTTCATAAGGAAGAAAAAACTTCTAGTGTCTAGAACACTAGCCGTAGAGAGGAAAGCTATTTGCGTCATGATGAACAACTTAAATTCAAATACATCAAGATTAATGATTAATTTTGAATAAACTGATTTTAAATAAGAAAACAAAATAAAGTTAAAAAAATTTAAACAATTTTTTTTAAAAAAAAAATCATTATCATGAGAGAGTTTATCTAAATTCATAAATCATCCAATTATTAATTCAAAATTAGAAATTTATCTGTTTTTTTAACTAAAATATTCAAAATTCACTCCATAAGGCCATACTTCATGTTTAGATTTATTAGAAAAATCTAATTTTGAGATAAAAAAAATAATAGAAAATTTTTCTCTTTTCTGATTATAGATTTTTTTTTATATAAATTTTACAAGTAAATAATTACTATTGATAAAAACTTTAAAGATAAGCTTTTTTTCAAAATCATATTTTTTATTTATAAAACTCATATTGAAAAAAGTCATAATCTATTAGGAGAGAGAATCTCTTGTATTTTTTTTAACTCAAAATCATATTTTTTCAATAGCAATACCAAACTTAGGGTTAAATAGTAATTAACCTAAACTTACTCAAAAAATATATAATTTGAAATTATCTCAGTTTAAAATGTCTTAAAATTACAAAACATATTAGTATATGTTTGGCATTGCTATTGAAAAATGTTGATTTTGAGACAAAAAAAAAAGTATAAATTATTGTTTCTTATATATGATTATAGATTTTTTGAATATAAATTTTAAAACTAAAAAACTGCTATTAATAAAAGTTTCAAAGATAAGTGATTTTCGAAATCAAATTTTTTACTCATAAAATTCACATTGGAAAAGTTATAATCAATAAGGAGAGAGAATTTCTTATATTTTTTTTGTCTCAAAATTAGATTTTTTCAATAGCAATGCCAAACATGCTCTCAACTCACTCACTTCAAACATTTTTTTATTATAACACCAAAAGTGTTATTTTGATTTTTTTTAACCATATATATATGCTATGATTGCCAAAGAAATATATTTCATGCTTATATAGATCTTGATTTCCTTTGTTATTACTTGTTTTTGTATGTTTGGATGGGTCCAGATAAGCTAGAGTTGCATTAGAGTTGTTTAGGAATGAGATTGTAGCACTTGATGAAATCAAGTTATAGAAGTGATATAAGTTATTCCCCCATGTCACATAAGTCATGACCTGACTTAGAACTTAAATTATTACATATTATGCTTCATTTAGTCTCTTTTGATAATTTAGAGTTTAATTAGGTTAGGGATTTATCATAGATATGTTTAGAAGTTCAAGAGTCATAAAAAGGCATCTAGGGTTTAATTAGATATAGAGAGTTTTCTTTTCATTTATTACTAGATTATTAATGATAATGATGATGTTATAGTTATAAATCAATAAGAGCAAGAAGGAGAATAAGAGCCCTAAAGGTTGGGTGTGAAGGATCATCTTTTGGTTTAGATAGCAAGTTGTAAGTAGATATTACTTATTATTATATTTCATCATTTATCTCCCATCCTTATATTCATACATGTGTCATATTGAATATATAAATGTAAGCATAATGCATATTGGTTATGTGAATAAAAACCCACTTGTATATGAGATACAATCGATATACTAAATGTGCATAATAAACTTGTGATTCGTTGGTGGCTATTAAGGATGACTTGATTTGCTAACCTAAGTCATGATTGACTATAGTAAAGAAAGTAAGAGAAGTAAGATAAAAAAAAAGTTAAGTAAATCATGCATAAAAAGGTTACATAAGAGAGAACTCTCTTAACATAATTAAGTTGATTCAATGCAAGAGAAATCTCTCTAAATATTTAAGAGAAATATAAGAGCAAGAGTTATCTCTCCAAAATGGCTTAGGCACAAGAAGTACGGACGAGACCCTTATATCCTAAGAGGGCAAAATCACAAACTTAGACTATCACTGTTTACTTATATTTGATAGTTCATATACTTTGCCCATATGTATGATACACATTCATGAGTAAAAAGATTAAAAACATAGTATTCATGACAATATATCATTCTAACTAATATTTATTTATTTAGCTAAGGCATTCATTTTTGTCTAACCAATATTTTAGATTTAAAAGAGCAAAATGAATCATTAAGAGAAGTTTAGCATTTTTATGTACCTTGTGTTATAACCCTAGACATATATGGAGATAATTATGTATGATGCAAAATATGTTGAGTACTCTTGTAAGATACTATAATATGTGATGAACTTGATGATACCAAGTTGATAGTTCATTGTCTTCTTCAATCGAAGCTTACAAAATAAGGAAGAGTTGAGAAGGGAGTTCAGTCCTATGTTGGATATCTACTCTAATGCTTAAGTTAAGTTTGCTATTTGAAAGTGAGAGCAATCAAATCTGACAAAATTAATGAAATACCCAGTTAAGGGCTTTTTACATAGAGATTCATATAGACTATTCAAGTTAAGCAAGAATAAGTCGACTTTCTAGAATGTATGATTTTTAAAGTATATGATATTTTTTAAATAGGATAGTGCTTCCTAACAAGGATGATTACGTTGGGAGGTTGATGAACCAAGCTTGTTTTTATGATTACAAACATATTTAAAATCTAACTCTTTTCCAAGTTAGTGTGTAAAATCTTGTAGGTACATCAATCTTTTGATCCAAAGCCTTTGGAAAAAGAGTTTGGTTAAAAACTCTAAGTATTCAAAGCCAATGAGTGTTGTTGTATTTCAACAGGCATTGTGACTTCATCAATGGGAGTTGAAGATTCTCAACAAATGTTAAAGTAACACCCAAATGTGAGTAAATTCTTTTGGACCTCTCAACCAGCGATTCTCTCAAGAATTAATAGAAGTTAGATGACTCAAACACTTGAGCTTTGTAAGTTGACCTTCACAATGGGCATTGCATTTTCATAATGGGTGTGGCTCATCAATACATTAATAGGTGTTGCATTTTCGCAATAGATGTTGGATTAAATGACTTGATGTGAACAAAACTCTCAAAGCCTCAACACAGGTATTGGAAAAGATTCCAAGCAAAGTAAAAGGTTATGGACCCTCTAACGGGGCACCTTCATATTTGCAACAGGCATTGAGATCCTCTTCAATAAGAATTGAAAGCAAGCCAATAGTTGTTGAAGCACTATAGAAAATTTAAAAAATAAAGCATCAAGTTCACATCATTTTAGAAACTTCAATGAGCATTATTCATATCTCAATAGGAGTTGAAGTTGAATTCCAACACACAATGAGAAGCATCAACAATCTTTTAAGGAGTTGGTGACTAAAAAATTTAGAAAGTCAGAAGACGAGCATCTAGGCAAATCTCTCTCTAACAGCTGGTTCCAATAGTCATTTTAATAAAATCAACGGGTGTTGAAGTTGTATTCTCACCTAATAACAGGTGTGGAAAGTGTCCAACAGGCATTTAGTGACCACTTTATGACATGGAGTGACAGCCTTCTTTCTAACGGCTAGTTTTGTGTCTCTGCCTATAAAAGGACCTTCCACAATAGAAATAAATAGAGAAAAATGGTCAAAAGTGAGTACATTATGTTGTAAAAGCAATCTTTAATAAAAGGTCAAAATAAGTGTGATCTAGCTTCAAGGGAAGATCATAGTCAAAAAGGCTTGCAAAAGTCGTCTTCAAAATAGAGTTAAAGAATAAGACATCTCTCAAAACTCTCCACCAAGTCAAGTAATTCTTGTGAGTGTTTTTCTTATTATTTATTGTTTGAGTGAAAGTATTCTTTCTCATATTTAAATTGTAAATTCTTTAGAGAAAGTTTTTAGTTTAACAGATCTTAGAAGATCTAAAACCATTTTTGTGAAAGGTTTAAGGTAATACCTGTAAACTACTTTGGAAAATGATTTAAGTAACACCCATAAGTCTACTTGTAATGGCTTAGTAGTGCCCGCAAACTACTACTGTAAAGGTGATTGATAGCACCTAAAAGTTCTTTGGATAGTGAAAGGCTCTAGTAGGAAGAATAAAGGAGAGTAAAGGTGATTGATAGCACCTAAAAGTTCTTTGGATAGTGAAAGGCTCTAGTAGCAAGAATAAAGGAAAGGACGTAGGCAGAATTGTGTCAAACATCTATAAACTGATTGTCTCGATTTCTCACTATTTTCGCTCACAACTTTAATTATTTTACTTGCCTTTGCCCTATTAAACCCCCATTCTAAGGCATCAAGGGATAACAATTGGTATCAAAGCCTATCTTTTTATCAAGGCTTAAGTGCTTAAAGTAAAGATCATGGCAAGTCATAAGGAATCCTAATCAATCCATAAGTCATCATTCTTCAAAAGAGATGACTATAGGTATTGGAAAAACCATATGGAAATCTTTTTAAACAGTGAAACCATAGATCTATGGGATACTATCAAAGAAGGAAGAGAAGTTCCAACTAAATTGATTGGAGATGTTCTTGTTCCTAAGCCCAAGAGTGAATGAACAACTGAAAGAAGGCAAACTTGAAAAAAAAAATGAGTTATGCATGTTCTCTTTTATGCAATTCATAAATCTCAATACACTAAGCTACAAATGTGCACATCAGCCAAAGAAATTTAGGACACCTTGCAGACTCAACATGAAGGCACCAATAAAATCAAGATGAAAAAGATATAAATGAATACTTATATGTATGAAACATTTGTATACTAACCCGTTGAATCCATTATTGAGATGTACAATAGGTTCATTGACATAGTGGGCACTCTCAAAACTCTTGGAAAGTCCTATTCCAACAAAGATATGGTTGCAAAGATCTTAAGAACTCTTCCTAAGGACAAATAGGAAGCCAAAAAGACAAACAATAAAGGAAGCTAATAAGCTAGAAGTCCTATCTCTAGATGAACTCATGGGGAAGCTTCTAGCTGATGAAATCGCTCTTGAGAAAATGTTTGAAAGTTTTGAAGTGAGAAAGAAAGATTTGGCCTTAAAGCCAAAGAGGCATGCTTTGAATTTATTTCTTCTTCTTACTTGCTAACATCTTCTTCTAGTGATGTTGAAAACAACATGAAAATGAGCAACTTGCCTTCATAACAAACAAAGTAAAAAGATTTCTAAAGAGAAAAAAGGCAAGGAGATACAAGAAGAAAAGAGGTAAGAGTCAATTTACTTGCTATAGATGCAATGAAAAAGGGCACATAAAGTTAGATTGTCCCAGGGTAAAGAAGAATAAAGCTCCTGCTAAGAAACACACCTACAAGAAAGATAAGGAAATGTATAAAACTACCTGGGATGACATAAGTGACTTTAAACCTAATGAGGAGGACACCAGAAAGGAGCTGACCAATCTTTGTCTTATGGTAATTAGGGAGAAATTTAAAGAATCCTCAAGTGAGCACTCCTCCAGAAATGATAATGACAATGATGATGAGCATGAGGTAAATCCCCTTGATTATTATTTTAAAAATGAGTTATATTCAATTACCACCAAACTGACCATGAAAGTTGAGACTCTCAAGTCTAGCACCTCCACTCTTAAGAAAGAGAACAAATCCTTAAAGGATTGTACTAAAAGTCAAGAGACTCTAGCTAGGAGGTTGAGTCTCTAGCTGCTGAGAATTCTAAGCTCATGGATACTCTTAGCAAATTTACCAAAGGAAGGATAAACTAGACACCATCCTTGAAATTCAAAGGAGCCCATCCATTAAACATGGATTAGGATATAATGCTTCTGCCTCTACTGCTCCTTCTACTTCCAAGAAAATCTTGGTCAAGGTTAAGGAAGTTAGCATGCCTAAACCAATGAAAATGTGAAACGTTCCCAATAAGGGAAATGCCAAGACCAATGGCACAAAGGCTAAGTCTTAACTGAGACATGCTCCTTCTAGAGTCAACTATGCCTATATGTATTATTCTTACAAGCCTAAGAGGCAACGTCTCTAAAGGCATAGAAATTGACATAATCATGCATATAGGTATACACCTTACATGAGGGCACCTCACTTGAGAAACACTCATAGACAATTAGCTCATAGGAGTTACAAATCTCATAAACACTATGTGCATGTTCCATCTAGAAATAAGATACTAGTGCTTTCCAACGATGAATGCTTTTATTATTGTATTTATGGCCCCATTACCTATCATTACCTTGCTAAAAGGCATGATGAGCAAATGACTAGAACTAACCCCTAGGACCTAAGAAGATTCGGGTACCTAAGACTTTATTCTCCTTATTTTTGTAGATGTGTTTGAAATCCTAAGTTGGAAAACAAGAGTGGTATCTAGATAATGGATGTTTAAAGCAAATGATAGGAGAAAAGGAGTTTTTCTCGCAATTAGAGAAAAATAAAGGACCCAGAAAAGTATCATTTGGAAACAATGGGAAAGCCAAAATCATTGGCATAGGTAAAGTTGGTAAGGATGTTGATTCACCTATTCTGGATAAAGTTTTGCTTGTTGATGGACTCAAACATAATCTATTGAGTGTAAGTCAGCTTTGTGACAAAGGCCTCAGAGTTATGTTTGAACCACAAGCTTGCTATGTGTCAAGGATGAGTGATAATAAAATTTTGTTCATTAGTAGGAGAATTCATAATATTTATGCCATTGATTTAAATTCTCTCATTAACCATGATACAAAGTATCTAGTATTTATAGTGAATGAAGGTAAAACCTGACATAGAAAGCTAAGACATGCTAGCATGAAACTTTTCAAAAAGCTAAAAAGGAGAAACTTGGTTAAAGGTCTACCAGAAATCAAGTTTACAAAAGAAAGAGTTTGTGAAGCATGTTAAAAGAGAAAAAAAGGTAAAATCTTCATTCAAAAGTAAGAATAAGGTAAGTTCAACTAGACCCTTGTAATTGCTTCACATGGATCTGTTTGGACCTTCTAAAGTGTCTAGCTTAGGAGGCATGCATCATGCATTTGTCATAGTAGATGACTATTCTAGGTTCACTTGAGTATTATTCCTCCATACAAGGACTCTTATTTTGATGCATTTAAGACCTTTGCCAAGAGAATTCAAAACCAAAAGGATTTGAAAATCTCTACAATTAGAAGTGACCATAGAGGAGAGTCTGAGAATGCTTTTCATAGCTTTTGTGTTGAGCATGGTATCTCACACAACTTCTTAACTCCTAGCCGCAATGGAATGGTGTAGTAGAAAGGAAGAATAAAACTCTTTAAGAAATGGTCAGCACCATGTTAAATGAGTACAATCTTCTTAAGTACTTTTGGGCTAAAACTGTAAACACTTCTTGTTATGTCTTAAATAGAGTCTTGGTCAGGCCCTTGTTGAAGACAACTCCTTATGAGTTATAGAGCAATAGAAAACCTAAGATTACATATTTTAGAGTCTTTGGTTATAAGTGTTTTATTCTAAACACTAAAGACAACCTTAGTAAATTTGACTCCAAATCTGATGGAGAAATTTTCCTTGAATGTTATACTACCAGCAAAGCGTATAGTCTTCAATAAGAGAATACTTGTTGTTAAGGAGTCTATGCATGTTATTTTTGATGAATCTGAGCCCACTTCTTCAAAAATATAAGATGTTGATGATCTTACAGGTCCTATGAGTGAGTTGAATATTGGAAAAAAAGGAAGAATGTGGACAAGCCATAAGAAATAAGAAGTGAAGAAAATTTAGATCAACCTTTTTGCACTCCAAATGAAGAGCAAACTCGACTACAAAGGGACTGGATCTTTAAGAAAGATCATCCAAGAGATCTTATCATTGGTGATCCTTTAAGTTGAGTAACTACTAGATCATCATTTAAAAATGCATGCACCAATCTTGCTTTATTTCCCTTACTGAGCCTATGACCATAGATGAAGCCATAAAAGATGAACATTGTGTACTTATTATGCAAGATGAACTCAATCAGTTTGAAAGGAACAAAGTATGGACCTTAGTTCATAGACCTCAAAAACATTCCACTATTAGAACCAAATGGGTCCTTACGAATAAGCTTGATGAGGATGGAACCATAATTAGAAACAAAGTTCGGTTAGTAGCCAAAGGCTATAACCAAGAAGAGGGAATTGACTTTGATGAAATCTTTGCTCCTGTAGTAAGGTTGGGAGCCATTAGGATTTTACTTACATTTGCATCTCATATGAATTTTAAATTATATCAAATGGACATTAAGAGTTCTTTCCTTAATGGTTACATTGATGAAGAAGTATATGTTGAACAATCCCTTGGGTTTGAAAGCCATTATTTTCCTAACCATGTGTTCAAGCTCACCAAAACTTTATATGTTTGAAGTAAGCTCCAAGAGCTTGGTATGAAAGGTTAAGCAACTTTCTTGTAAAGAAAGGGCTTTCCAAAGGATTGGTAGACACAACACTCTTCTTTAAAGAGAAGAATGGAGACTTATTACTAGTATAAATATATGTAAATGTTTTCATTTTTGGTACCACTAATGTTTGCTTGTGTAAAGATTTTTCCAAATTAATAAAAGTGAATTTAAGATGAGTATGATAGGAGAACTCAAGTTTGTTTCTCATATTACAAATCAAATAAGGGAAAAAGGGAAACTTCATCAACCCAGCAAAATACACAAAGGAACTAATCAAAGGGTTTGGCATGGAGAACAGCAAACCATGTAAAACTCCAATGAGTACCAACATCAATCTAAGTACAGATAAACATGGTAAGGTTGTGGATCAAAAGTTGTATAGAGGTATGATTGGTTCTCTATCTAAAAGCATCTAAGCCTGACATTATATTCAGTGTGCATTTATGTGCTAGATAACAATATAATCTAAAAGATTCTCATATGCATGTTGTAAAACACACACTCAAATACCTTATTGGTACTTCTAACTTAGGACTTTGGTATCCTAAGAGTTCTTTATTTAAGTTAAATGCATTTTCATATGTTGATTTTGTTGGATGTATTTTAGATAGAAAAATCACTTCAGGCATATGTCAATTACTTGGTGAATGTTTAGTGTCTTGGAGTAACAAAATTCAGTTGCTTTGTCTACTGCTGAAGCTGAGTATATGGCAGTAAGTCTTTGTTGTGCTTAAATCCCATGGATGAAGTAACAACTTCTTGATTACAAGGTTATTGTAAATCAAGTGACCATTAAATGTAACACTAGTGCCATCAACTTGTCTAGGAATCCCATTCAGCATTCTAGAAGTAAGCCTATAGATATAAGACATCAGTTTCTTAGGGATCATATTAATAATGTTGATATTGTATTAGAATTTATTGATACTAATAATCAATTGGCATATATTTTCACTAAACCTCTTTGTGATGAAAGGATGCAATTCATCGAAAGAGAACTTGGAATGATTGATGGAAGTACATTGAGTTAACATCAATAGATTCTTCCCTTTCACCCTTGATGATCCTTGCTTAATTGTTGATTGGCTGATGATTGATAGATTGCTTTACTTTTGCTTGAAATGATTTCCATTAAAGTCTTTAAACTCTATAAGCTAAAGATCTTAATTGTGTATTATCTTAATCAAATCTCTATATTAATTGAATTCATGACTATATCATTAAGCATGATTAATAATTTACATCAACCAAGTTTTCAAAATGTTTGCTTATTTGAAAATTTCATTTTAAACTTAGTTTTATTTTGGAAAACATGGCCGACGACCGTTGCGAGTTTGCCAATGACCATTGTGTTATTGGTGAGTTCCACATTTTGGCTTATGTATGTCCCCATGATCATTTTGTACTTCCAATTACCATTATTCTTTACCCAATAGGCGATACTAGCAACCACCATCATTGAATGAAGAACACTTGCTTGATCAAACTAACGGTCATGTCCAACTGTTATTGTTTTAATCACAATAACTATTAAACACTCCCAACAGTCATTTTTTAAAAGAAATAGGGAACTCTTCAAGCTCCTATATAAACCCCCTAAACCCTAAAGTTATTTTATGTTAGCTTTCATTATGTTTTGGCTTTCTCCATCTCTTTATCACTCTTTACATTTATTGTTATTGTTTTGCTTTTCACTTGCATCAACCATCAAACTTTAAACCAATGGCAACTAAAGCTAAATCAACCAAAAGATACAAGTAACTAGCTAGGAAAAACCCTAAACCCTCTTACTCAAGCTTAGAAACTGAGGAAAACTTAGTCTCAATGCTAACACAATAGAAGAAAAGGACATATGAACCATCCTCAGCACCTTAGTCCTTAAACAAATCTAAATTTGTCCCAAAATCAAAGGAAAAAGGAAGGAGACAGAAACAGAGCAAACCCCTATTATTCTCTAAAAATTCCTCTTTCAAACGGAGAAGAAGAAGGAAATGGCCCTTAAACTCTTCAAAAGACATATTAAATGAGGTAAATTTTTTGAATGGGGTGATTTATAGAGGAATGGATTAGTAGAACAAACGAAAGAACTTATGATAAGGATTGGGTGGGAACTCTTTTGTCACATAAAAGAGCTTTTCTAACGGGAGTTTAAAAGAGAATTTCTCACCAGCTTAGAAGTTCTAGAAAGTGATTGCCACTCATATGCATAGGAAGGTAGGAATCAAACTTTTTGGCAAAAAATACACCTTAAGGCTAAATGAGTTGGCAAAATGCTTTGATGCCACCATTACTGGAATACCATATCATCCTCCCACTTTCAAAGTGGATGTTAATCAATTTTGGAAGTCAATAATGAATGGAAAGAGAAACTACAATGGCAATAGTAGTAAGGCATTAAAGATAAAAAGCCAAGCCCTAAGGATAGCCCACTGATTCATAACCTGGAATATCAACAACAGAGCACAATCTAATGGTAATTACACCATCACATACCTATTTTATCTTTAGTGCATGAAGAACAAATAAAGGATCAACACACCCTTATTCTTGATGCAAAGGATAGATGGTCAAGTGGATAAAGGGAATGAGTTTATGATAAGGCATTACATAACCATGATTGCTAAGTATGTAAAGGTTATTCCCTCAATAAAAGAAAAACTTAAGGGAAGGAACATTGTGTTAGAGAAACTACCACACAATGAATCCATTTGCGAAAAGACGTTGTTGAGCATGGGGATCCTTCAAAGGCTCAACTTTGGCCTAATAAGGAGAATACCAGAAGAAGGAGAATGTTTGAGCTAGAATAAGAACATAAGGATGTTGAGAAAGCCATAAGAGTAGGGATTATTATTATGGAAGAGACTAGAACTAATGCTCGTATTCTTGCTACTACTACTTCTCTCCCACACTTTGAGAAAAAGGTCTTTGATCAACTAGCAACCATCTCCAGTATTGTTCAACAGGTTGAGTCATGCACTATCTCTCTTCACCAAAAGGTACAAAAACTTTAAAGGGATATGAAGGATGTCAAACAGACCTTAAATTGGATAGTGAAAGGGTTAAATTTGCAACTTGGAACTCTAACCACTCGAATAGAGTCAGATGCAATAGCATAGCCTAAGGACAAACCCTATAACCATTCCTAGGACCCATATCTTCAATCATCTCTTTCATCTTATGTTGCATATTTTATCTTTGTTTAATTTCTTTTATCTTTGTTTTCTCAAAAAATGTTGATGTAAGGGACAACATTTCTTTAATGCTAGAAATATTTTCTCTTTTTTCTTATACTATTATTTGAGATTTCATTTCTCTTATTGTTCTTAGACTTGTGTATTGCTTTTTGGTAATGACAAAAGGGAAGAAATACCAAGGAAAAGCAAGAGTATAAGTAAATAAGTCAGGGGGAGAAGGTCTGAGAAAGCAAGCTAAGGAAAATATAATGCATGTGACTGGATTTTTTTTTAAGGGTAGTAGATATATGTGTGAATTTGTTTTGAAAAGAACATGATATGTATAACTTGTTCTAACATTACATAAAATTTTGAAATAAAAGGAGAGTAACATGATCTATTAAACTTATGCACTTGAAATTGAATCACATTATTTGATAGTTTTTAATACTTAAGATTTATATGATGTACATTTCTCACTTCTTGCAAGATTGATTATTCTTGATAAATTATTTACCATCATCAAAACAGGGGAGAATGTTGAACCTAACGTGGGAGGTTGATGAATTAAGCTTGTTTTGACTATTACAAACATATCTAAATGCTAACTCTTATCTAACTTAGTGTGTATAATCTTACAGGCACATCAATCTTTTGATCCAAGGCTTTTGAAAAAAGAGTTTGTTTAAAAACTCTAAGTATTCAAAGCCAATGGTTGTTGTTGCATTTCACCAAGTTATTGGCCTTAGTGCACCAAGAAGGGGGTTTGAATTGGTAAGAGATTAAAAATTTTAGAGGAAGGGTAAGGAGATTAGACGAATAAGAATGAGTAAAGAGAATGAACACAAGATGTTTATAATGGTTCGGGTGTTCACAAACCCTACGTCCACTCTTTAATTCTTCATAATTAGGTATTTCAACTAAAATGGTGTTTCCAAGCTCACACCTAACTTGTACAATTTATGTTTTATGGCTCACACACAACCCTTACAATTTTATGTTTTTAGGCTCACATAAAACCTCACTCAAGTATTTTGGATAGACTCACACATCAATGTAATATAGAGTTTTGGAAGTTAGGCTAACTCTTTACCTAATTATAAGGTGTTTAATGCTAATACCCAACAATCAATAAGAATAAGACGAATGAGTAGGAAATTTGCAAGAGTTTGGTTACAATAAATGAAAATTCTCTTGTATTTCCATTTGTTTGTTGGAGTATTTATAGCCAACATTAACCAAAGAGACGTTACTCACAAACTATCCCTAAATCTCTAAAGGAAGCTAGGTAGATTTTACATTAAATGTCTGTCAGACAAAAGTCACGGTTATGACTGGGATTTCCTGATTATAATTTTCCAATTTATGTTGAGAAACCCAAAATCAGGATAGAGAACCCTATTTTGTGTTTAATGGCTAGTCTACATGTCCTTCACCCATTGGTCAGTGAAAAAATATAGTCATTGTGTTTAACCAACCAACTAAAAGTCACGATCACGATTTAATTCCTTTTTTGGCATGACAGAAACTGTAAATTCTTCTGTTTGGTAAGGAGATAACACTTTTTTGAGTCACGGTTGTGACAAATGCTTCGCCCTTGTGATTTTTGATATTTTAAAGATTGTCTTAGACACTTGGTGTGTTGTGGTTGAAGATTTGGTTCCCTCCTTACTATTATGAAATTCGCGGTCATGATTCATAACACAAATACCACCGCGAATTCCTCTGTGTGAAAATCAAGTTTCCCTGGGCTAGATTGTGGCTGCTATTCCTTTGCAAATTCGTCTGGCCTAACTTCATCCATCCTTAGTGCAAGGTCATGATTGCAAATTATAGGTTCTTGACCTTGAATTTAGATGTCTTCCTTAAAGTTAGAGATTTAGCCTTCCATCCAACTTCCCATGAGAAACTAACTTATATACTACAAAATAACACTTAAATAAAGCATTAGAACTAATCAATCTCCATTATCAAGATCAAAAGAGGATTATGACATAAGTTTGACTGATCTAGTCCAATAATCTCCCCATTTTTTATTTTGACAACTTAGATTGATTTTACTTAAATAAAATGAATTACATGATTATGAAGTTGGGATGGTCAATGATTTTTAACAGTCTTGTTGATCAAATAATCAAAGAATTATAAGTTTGAAAAAAAGAATGCTCCTATTGCTATGACTCCCCCTCAACTTATGCTTCCTCTTATGCACATTACTATTCTCTCCTCCTTTGGCTAGATCAAAAAGACCGTAAAGTGTAAAGATTAAATGAGGTGTATAAATTAAAATGGAATAAATAGGTATAAGATCAAATAAGAATTAAATAAGAGCAATCACATAACATATGGATCAATCAATTTGCAAAGGATAAAAAAATAACACTTTTATTTATTTAAAACTGTGGAATCACAATCTTTGCATAGACAAAGAAATAAAAGAAACAACAAAAGAAAATCTAAAAAGCTAAGAACAAGCTAAAAAATCAGAGAACTATCATCGTCTTTAGAATCATCCATTGCTTCATTCGCTCCTCCATCTTAAGCTTCATAGCCCTCCTCAACCTCTTCACCATCCTCTCCTTCAGGTAAGTCTTCCCAATCCTTAAAGTCTGGGAGGTGGCAAGGGGTAGCACTGACTTTCTCCTAAAGATCCACCAAATTGTTGTGGAGGGAGAGTAGGAGAAAATTTCTTTTTATCATCCTCATCATCTTGTCAAGCTTCTTATTGATGGAGTCAAGAGAGATTTTGGTTTTCGGTTTAGGTGGGGGAGGTGAACTGGATTGAGCCCTTTCTTCGATAACTAGGCTCTTTCTTTTGGAGGCTTAGGAAGTCTCTAATTTCTATGCCCCAAAAGCACCCAATGTGTGTGTATAAATTAGAGTGTATGGCTTTAGCGTTAATGAAGTAGGGCAAGTCTAGAAAGTTTTATGATGGAAGTAGCTTCTTAGTCAAAAAATTTTCATTTTCCTTATTAGAAGCACCGACATAATGGTAGACGACAGCAACACGTGAAGGAATAAGAAACTGACTCTTGAATTATGTACGCATGTGGACCAATTGATCCATAAGATAACAACTAGTTTATATTGGTTTATTCTTAGTGAAACAGAAGAGAAAAGCAAAATCCTTTTGGGATACTTTCTCGTTACCATCACCTCTTGCATTAACAGAAAAGTTGATGATATAGTGAAGTAGCCAAAAGGGTAGGGAACGAATGTATTTGGATAGGGAGGTCTTGGGGTCATGTTTGGTCTTTATAGGAACGAATATATTTGGATAGGGAGATCTTAGGGTCATGTTTAGTCTTTATAGAAATTTCGAACTAGAACTCAGAGTAGATAATATCAAAGGAGGAGATGATGAATGGAATGTCATCCCTAACTTGAAGATTAAAAAGATTTGAAAGAAGCTCAAAAGGAATGTAAAAAGGATCACCAAAGGCTTGGAATACTAACCCACAATATCTTACACATGATTCTGCTCTTTGACTCAAAGTCACAGTGCATATAAACTCTCACACTATCTCCTCATATCTAGGCTCATCATGAAAAATGAATTGGTTCCACCCCAAATTTGATAGATACGCATGGATTTTATCTTTGATCCCAAAAAACTCAGGGAGAAATATGGAAGGAATTTTATTCTGTTGGATTATCTTAGAGGAGTTTACCATGTACCGATCCTTCTTCTCCTTCGTGATACCCTTCATCATGTGTAGGTCAGGAGGACCAAAAGGCTGAGCTACTGTCTTTCCTTTCTCTACTTTAGAGGCTTTCCTAGGGGCCATTATAGATGGAAAAGAGTTTGAAGAAGACTTAGAGAATAAGAATGAAAGGGATGAACTATTTTAGCAAAATTAAGTGAAAACATTATTTCAAAGGTTTATATAGGCCATGAAAAGGTGTAAAAATAGTAACAAAAGGTCAAATTTTCATTTAATGAAGGGTTGCAAATGGTTGGTATTCAAATCAATTAAATGCATGACAGTTACTCAAATTTGTGACCGCAACCAATAAGTCACAACTGTTAATTACTAAATCTCAAAGTAATAGACAAAAAATCCTTGGGAACCGACATGGTCAACGGTCAAAACATTTGAAATTTGAATAAATTTGTGATGGGGAATGAAAGTAGCGACCACAAATTGGTGGTTGACAGATAGATTGATAACGACCTATAAATCGCGATCGTGAATCAAGGAGTAGCAAGTGCGAATTATAAGGCAAGAAAGATGACTAAGAAAATATAGGATTTGACTATCAAGATGTGATCCACTTAATGTATTAATGCTTAATTCATACAAATTGGCATAGAAAGACATAATTGCACACAAAATAAAGACATCCAAAGAAACAAACAATACATACATCACAAATAGCAATCAATCAATAAAGAATAATGCATCATACAAAGAGTATTCTAATAAGATCTAAATTTCACTTCATCGAGCTTCCATCAAGCATTCTTAGTTTTCTCTTAATGAAGTTCATCCTTTCTTCATTAAGAGTTTTAGTGAAAATATCCGCAAGTTGATAGTTAATGTCTATAAATTCTAACACTACATCACCATTTTCGACATGATCTCTAAGAAAATGATGCCTAATGTCTATATGTTTGCTCCTAAAATGTGGATTGGATTTTTTGAAAGATGTACTGCACTAGAGTTGTCACATTTGATGGGAACGTGATCAACAACTTTGCCATAATCTTTTAATTATTGTTTCATCCAAAGGTCTTAGGTGCAGCAACAACCCGCAGCTATATATTCAGCTTCAATAGTGGATAAGGCAATCAAAATTTGCTTTTTACTAAACTAAGACACTAAGCATTCTCTTATGAATTAGCGAGTTCTTGAAGTGCTCTTTCTATCTAGAAAACTACCAATATAATCCACATCCGAGAAACCTATAAGACTAAATTATGAATCCCTAGGATACCATAAACCTAGATGCAATATGCCATATAAATATTTGAAAATCCTTTTAACAGCATTAAAATGAGATTCTTTAAGGCAAGATTGAAATCTAGCACACATGCATACACTAAACATTATATCAGGTCTAGAAGCAATAAGATAGAGTAGAGAACCAATCATACTTTAATCTATCTTCTCATCAACCGACTTACCCGATTCATACTTGTCTTACTTGATAGTAGCACTCGTTGGTGTCTTGGCTACTTTGCATCCTTCCATGCCAAATTTCTTGAGTATATCCTTTGTGTATTTAGTTTGGTTGATGAAAATCCATTCTTTGGTTTGCTTGATTTGCAGCCAAGGAAAAATTTGAGTTCTCGTATTTTGCTCATTTCAAATTCTCTAGTCATACACTTAGCAAAATCCTTACAAAGAGATTCATTAGTAGCACCAAAAATGATATCATCAACATATATTTGAACTATTAGTATCTCATGATTATGCCTTTTAACAAACAAAGTTGTGTCAACCTTCCACTTTTCAAATTCATTTTTTCAAAAGAAAAGAACTACGCCTTTCATACCAAGCTCTTAGAGCTTACTTCAAACCATGTAAGGTCTATTCAATTTAAAAAACATAATTTGGAAAGATATGAGATTCAAAACTAAGAGGTTGTTCAACATAAACTTCCTCCTCAATGAAACCATTTAAAAATGCACTTTTAATATCCATTTGAAAAAGTGTGAAATTCATGTGACATGTATATACTAAAAGAATCCTAATGGCCTCTAATCTTGCTATGAGGGCATAAGTTTCATCATAGTTAATGTCTTCCTCTTGATTGTAACCCTTAGCAACCAATCTAGTCTTATCTCTAGCAATGAATCCTTGCTCATCTAACCTATTCCTAAACACTCATTTGCAACCTACAATAGGGTATTTCTTAGGTCTAGGAATAAGTTATCACACATTATTTCTCTCAAATTGGTTAAGTTCCTTTTACAAAGTAATCACCCAACTCTCATCATCAAGAGCCTCATCAATAGACTTTAGCTTAAATTAAGAAACAAAAGCAAGATTATTATCTAAAGTATTGAATTGAGATCTAGTACTCACACCCTTGGATGTATCACCAATTATTAGGTCCTTAGGATGATGCTTGGAGAATCTTCAATCCTTAGGAAGATCTTGGTTTGATGTTTCCACTTATTGATGTTAAGGTTTCTTATCTTCTCTTGATGATTTACTTTCATCATGATCTTTATCCAACCCTCTTGTAGTAAGTTCCAATTCCAATTTCTCAAAATCACCTACAATATCATCAACAAGAGAACCTTTCCCAAGATCAAGCTTACTAGATTCATCAAAAATAATATTCCTGGACTCTTCAACTACTATTGAACTCTTATTAAAGACCCTATAGGCTTTGGCTAGTGGTGGAGAAACCTAGGAAAATACCTTCATTTGTTTTTTAATCAAATTTTCCTAGATTATCCTTAGTGTTCAAGATATAGCACTTACATCCAAATACTCTTAGGTATGATAACTTAGGCTTTCTATCATTCCAAAGCTCATAAGAAGTTTTATTAAGAATGAGTCTTTTAAAAATACGATTTGCAATGTAACATGAAGTATTGATAGCTTCAGCCTAAAAGTAATTAGGCAATTCATTGAGCATAGTTCTAGCCATCTCTACTGGTGTCCTATTTTCCTCTCTACAACATAATTTTGTTGTGGTGTTCTACGAGTTGAAAAATTATGGAAAATCTCATTCTCTATGCAGTAAGATTCAAAAGATTCATTTGAAAATCTTTTCTATGGTCACTTCTTATAAAAGAAATTAAGTAACCCTTTTCATTTTGAACTTTTTTTGCAAAACTTTTAAAAGCATCAAAAGTATCATATTGATGAGCTAGAAAGGACACCCAAGTAAACCTAAAGTAGTCATCAACTAGGATAAGTGCATAATGTTTTCCACCTAAACTAGCACTCCTTATAGGTCCTATTAAGTCCATATGAATAAGTTAAAGAGGTTTAGATGTACTGACAACGTTCTTTGCTTCGAATGAAGATTTATGTTGCTTTGCCATTTGGCATGGACCACATGTCTTATCTCTAAGGAACTTTAACTTAGGAAGACCTTCCACTAGCTTTCCATTTGATAAGCTTTGTAATAGCATTTTTTAGGGTTAAAGGTGACTTTATTATCCTTATCACATAATTGACTTACACTAAGCAAATTATGTTGTAAGGCAATTAATAAGGCAACAACCATTCTTTCCAATGGTGTCAATGCCAATTACATTACCCTTAGCATTGTTTCCAAATGAGACATTGTCACCCTCCTTTTTCTTTTAGGGCCATGATAGCTTCTTATTGCCTGTCATGTCCTTTGAGCATATGTTATTCACATGCTAATCATTTGCTTCATCAGTAGCTACCAAACAATCCTACATAACACAAGTAAATCATTTTTGTTTTGGTACCCAAGTATACTTAGGTCCTAAGGGGTTAGGCTTAAAAGGATCCTCTAACTTAAGATGAGCCTTCCTAATGAAACAATATATGTTAATGTGACCAAACTTCAAGCAATAGTGGCATTAGAGTTTAGACTTATGAGTCTTCCTCCTATAAATGGCCTTGGTAGGAGTGGGGGATTTTCTCATACCACGATGATGTGATTGAGAACATGAGCATGAATAAATAGGTGTAGAAGTAAATTTTTTGTGTATGTTTAAGTGAACATTCTTTTTATTGTAAATGTATATATGATTAGCCTTCTTAGGAATAGGCTTTAAGCCTAGTTGCACCTTTCCTTTGCTCTTGGGCAATGGTGGTCTAATGCTCTAAGCACTTTTCCTACGAACTACCTTAATCCTAGATGTTTGAGGTGTTGAGGCTCTGATGAATGTTATGGGTAAAGATGTAGATCAAGAGGCTCCATTAAAGCCTAAACCTTGCCTAACTAAAGGAGGTCTTTGTGATACAATAAGTGTATCCAAAGCTTCATTTCCCTTATGGAACTTAGATATAGAGTTTCTAAGCTCAATGAATTTACCTTTCAGGGAGTCATTTTCCTTTCTCAAGGACGTTAGGGATGAATAAGAGCTTAAGAGACTCTCAATAGATTTTTTGAGTTCTTCATTTGAAGTCCTCAATTCACTTACAAGACTATTCAAGGATTTGAACTTATCCTCTAATTTAGAGCATTTCTTCTTATAAGATTTCATTTATGACTTATATTTGTCATATTTCAAAGTGAGAGCTTCTAAAAGCTTATCATCTACATCATCTAACTATTAATCATAAGAATAGGGAGAAGGACTTACCTCATTTGATGAGTCATCTTATGCCATGAAGCACAAGTTGGCAACTTCCTCCTCTTCATCTTCTTCACTTGAATTGTCATCCCAAGTGGCTTTGAAGCTTTTCCTCTTTCCTTATCCTCTTTCTTCTTCTTTTTCAATTTGGGATAGTCATACTTAATGTGGCCTTGTTTGCCACACTCATAGCATGTAACATTACCCAATCTTTCCTTAGGGTTAGAGTTGTTTCCTTGAAGTTTCATCTTTCTTTTCTTCTCCTAATCAACTCCTTTGTTCTTCTTGAAAGCATGGCTAAGTCTTTTTCTTCTTTGTCACTTTCTTCTTCACTTAAGGCCACGACTTCCTTTTCCTTGGATGAAGATTTGAGAACCAAGGTTCTTTTTTCTTGCTTTTTTGTTTTGTCTCCTTGTCCTCTCATCTTTTTCATTTCTTCATCCTCCTTCAAGGCTAGCTTATGAGTTAGAAGCTTGCCTATTAGAACATTGGTTGGCACTTTCCTATCTCCAAATTTGACTTTTGGATACTACAAACCCTAGCACAAAACTTTTCAAGAGTTAAAGACTTGAGAATTTTTAAATTTACCTCATAATTGATGAGAATTCTGCCAAACTTCTTTATGTTTGTGACAATTATGAAGAGCTTATTTGTCATATCAGTGATGCTTTCACTCTCCTTCTTTATAAATAGCTCCTATTTTGTCACATACATTTTAAGTTGACTGGATTTCACTAAAGTAGTGCCTTCATGATAGTTCTCCAAGGCCTTCCAAATCTTATGAGCTATGAGATAATGTTGGATCCTTCCAATTTCTTCTCTTGAGAGAGAACTTATAAGGATTGTCATAGCTCTTTTGTTTCTTCCATTGGATCTCTTATGAGCTTCAACCCACTTTTCTCTAGGAATTAATTCTTCACTTCCATCCATCACCTTACTAGGTGGCTTCCATCTTTTACCTATAATATCTCAGAGATCTACCATATCACTATCCAACTAGATTATACTTCCAATGAGTATAGTCTGCTCCATCAAAATGTGGTTTAAGATGGGTATGGATTCCCTTTTGTGTCATAATCTTTTCTCATGCAATTAAGCTTTGAAGTGACACAAGGCTCTGATACCACTTGTTGGCCTTAGTGCACCAAAAAGAGGGGGTTGAATTGATGGGAGATTAAAAATTTTGGACGAAGGGTAAGGAGATTAAATGAATAACAAGAAGTAAAGAGATTGAACACAAGATGTTTATAGTGGTTCGGGTGTTAACAAAACCTACGTCCACTCCCTAATTCTTCATAATTGGGTATTTCACTCAACTAAAATGGCATTTCCAAGTTCACACCTAACTTGTACAATTTGTGTTTTATGGGTCACACATAACCCTTACAATTTTATGTTTTTAGGCTCTCACAAAACCTCACTTAAGTGTTTTAAACAGCCTCACACTTTAACCTAATACAAAGTTTTGAAAGTTAGGCTAACTCCCAACCTAATTACATTGTGTTTAATGCTAACACTAAACAATCAATAAGAATGAGAAGAATGAGTAGCAAATTTGCAAGAGTTTAGTTATAATAAATGAAATTCTCTTACATTTACATTTGTTTGGTGGAGTGTTTATAGCCAATATCCACCAAAGAGATGTTACTCACAAACTATCCCTAAATCTCTAAGGAAAGCTAGGCAGATTTTGTATTAAATGCCTGTTAGACAAAACTCATAGTCATGACTGGCATTTTAAGGTCACGATTTTCCAATTTATGTTAGAAAGCTCGAAATCACGACAGAGAACCCTATTTTGTGTCTAACAACAAGTCCACATGTCCTTCACCCATTAGTCTGTTAAGAAATATAGTTGTTATGTTTGACCAACCAACCAAAAGTCGTGGTCGCGATTTAATTCCTTCTTTAGTGCAACAAAGGCTATGAATTCTTTTACTTGGTAAGGAGACAACACTTTCTTGAGTCACGATTGTGATAGATGCTTTGCCCTTATTATTTTTGATATTCTAACGATTGCTTTAGACACTTGACATGTTGTGATTGAAGATTTGGTTCCTTCCTTACTATTATGAAATTTGCGACCACGATATAGGACGCGAATACAAATTTCTCTATATGAAAATCAGGTTTCCTTTTACTAGATCGCAGCTGCAAATTCGTCTAGCCTAACTTCATCCATCCTTGATGTAAGGTCGCGGTCACGAATTTGGATGTCTTCCTTAAAGTTAGAGATTTAGCCTTCCATCCAACTTTCAATGAGAAACTAACTTATATACTGTAAAACAATTCTTAAACAAAGCATTAAAACTAATCAATCTTCATTGTCAAGATCAAAAGAGGCTTATAACTTAGGTTTGACCAACCTAGTCCAACTCAAGCCTTATGATTTCATCAATAAGCATTGAAGATTCTCAACAGGTATTAAAGTGACACTCAAATATGAGTAAAGTCTTTTGGACCTCTCAATCAGCGACTCTCTTAAGAATCAACAGGCGTTGGATGACTCAAACACTTGAGCTTCGCAAGTTGACCTTCACAATAAGCGTTGTATTTTTGTAATGGGTGTGGCTCATCGATACCTTAACAGGCATCACATTTTTGAAATAGGCATTAGACCAAATGACTTGATGTGAACAAAACTCTCAAAGCCTCGACACAGGAATTGGAAAAGATCTCAAGCAAAGCTAAAGCTTTTGGACCCTCCAGTAAGGCACCTTTATATTTGTAATAGGCATTGAGATCCTCTTCGACAGACATTGAAAGTAAGCCAATAGTAGTTAAAGCACTATAGAAAAATTTGAAAAATAGAGCATCAAGTTCACATCCTTTTAGAAACTTCAACGAGCATTGTCAATATCTCAACCAAAGTTAAAGTTAAATTCCAACAAGCGTTGAGAAGCTCCAATAGTCATTGAAGGAGTTAGCAACTAAAAAATTAAGAAAGTTAGAAGAAGAGCATCTAGACAAATCTCTCTCTAACAGCTAGTTCTAATGGGCATTAAAGTTATATTCTCACCCAACAACAGGTGTGAAAAGTATCCAATAGGCATTAAGTGACTACTTTATGACATAGAGTGACAACCTTCTTTCTAACAGCTAGTTATATGTCTCTACCTATAAAAGAACCCTCCCATAATAGAAAAAATAGAGAAAAATAGTCAAAGCAAGTATATTATGTTACGAAAGCAATCTTTAATAAAAGGGTGAAAACAAGTGTGATATAGTTTTAAGGGAAGATTATTGTCAAAAAAGCTTGCAAAAGTATCTTCAAAACATAGTTGAAGAACAAGCTTTAAGACATTTCTTAAAACTCTCCACCAAATTAAGTAATATTTTTTGTGAGTCTATTTTTTATTATTTATTACTTGAGTAAGAGTATTCTTTCTCATCTTTAAGTTATAAATTCTTTAGAGAAAGTTTTTGGTTTAGGATATCTTAGAACATCTAAATCTATTTTTGTGAAAGGTTTAAGGTAGTACCTATAAACTACTTTGGAAAACAATTTTAGTATTACCCGAAAGTCTACTTATAATAGTTTAGCAGTGCCTGAAATCTAATAATGTAAAGGTGATTGATAGCACCTAGAATTTATCTATATAGTGAAAGGCTATTGTGGGATGACTAGAAAAGATGACGTAGGCAGAAATGTATTGAACCTCTACAAACTAATTGTCTCGATTTCTCATTATTTTCATACACAACTTTAATTGTTTTTACTTATCATTGTCCTATTCACCCCTCCTTCTAGGGCACCAAGGGACAATAGATTAGAGATGGACTAAAGAGTTGCATATGTAAGCTAAACTAAGTTGTCAATTAAGCCATTTGCCCCATCATGATTGAGCTAGATTTATGATAAATAAAGTAAGCTTAGCCTACAGTGCTAAACTAGCCTTTTAATAGGTAAGGTAGGACTAACCCATTCTAGTTAGAGTAATATCATATATCCCTCTATGGTCTGAGATTGTTTACAACTTATAATGGAAAATAATATGGAGTAATATGAAATAATATAAAACCCCTAAAATAGAGAAAGAGAGAAACCTAATGGACAATTGGCACTCATATTGAGAGAATCAAATTTTAAAATTTAAATTTAAATTAAGTTGGCCACAATATATTTATCATTGCCATGGGGGATAATGAGATTGGTAAGCAAGAGATTATGCCAATACAGATCACACAACATGAGGGCATTTGAATTGTGCCTAATGAAGATGACTCTTGCTTTCTCCCATATTGGCCTTTAAAAGCAATAAAGGTAGTGGAAACATAAGTAGTGTTGATATTATTTGGCTATGAAATATCAAAGTGCAAGGGAAGATTCTGCTGCATTTGATAGGGAGAATTAGCTGTTACAAAAATCATAAGTATCAATTGTATTTTTTATTTACAACATTTGATCATTTTAAGGAAATATCACTATTGCAAAAAGTAGAGGCAAAAGATGGAATGGAAGAGGAAATTTATAGGGAAATAGAGATGAGTGATGAGGCGCAAGAGCAGGGTGTGATGGTAGAGAAAAAGAGTGGAAAGGAAGAAGATAGGAACATGTCATTCAGAGATGAGGAGAAAATAAGGGAGAAGAATGGTTCTAAAGAAGCAAATGATCTAATCAAAGCAAAAGGAATAAGATGCCTAAGATCTAGCAAACAAAGAAATGGTTATGATTTATTTTGACTAAAATGCCAAGATAAGGCATGAGCTAGCCAAGACACAGTCAAATCTAGACATTGACTATGTAAGGTATATTTTCCCCAAAAAAAGATGATTAAGAAAACGTGAAGGAATAGCAATGTACTAAGTGTAACCTCAAACCTTCCCATTTTTTGTAAAATTTATTCAAGTAATAAAGATTTTGACTTTTTTAACTTCTATACATTATCACATTATTGATTGTGCAAAAAAAAAAATAAAATAGAGAGTGAATGATAAGTTAAGATAATGTCAAGCCAATTGTAGCAATAAGGGTGAGAATAATACTAAGATACCAAGCCAAATAAGTATTCAAGATGTTAAGCTAAACCTAGTAATAGTATACCGAACTAGACATAGTTGTAACTAAAAGGTGTTAAGTATGATTGGTCGAGTCATAAAATTATTACATACTCATGAGTTTCTCTTTAAAGGTTTTCACTAGCCACAAGTTTATCAGTCTTTACATTGTATAAGGCTAATCAACTAAATACATTCCTTAGTAATATTAGTCAATGAATAATGAGACTAGAAGAAATGAGGGGAAGACCTTTTAAATTAATTAAATGAGGAAAGTACAATGGCTAAGAGCATTCTTGAGCTTTATTGTAATAAGGAATAACCAAAGGTATTTTTAGATGAAGTACTTTTTGAGACTAAAAGGTCCTTCCTAATTAGCATTGAGCTTATTAAGGCCAGAATCACCTTTAGTTATGTTAGCCCTTTTGAGGATCATGTCTCCTACCTTGAGGGCTCAGTGCTTTAGTCTTTTATTATGGAATCGAGTTGTTTTTGCTATAGCAGTCTAAATTACAGCATCATCTCACTTTTTAGTAAAAAAAGTCAAGGTTAAGGCATAGTTTAAACTCATTTTGTTTAGGATCATGATAAAGCACTTGATAAGAGGGGATACAATCTCCATTAGGATGACTGTCTTGGTCTCATATACCAAGGAGAATAGTGTTGGCCTATTGTAGTTCTTAAAGTCATGCGAGAGGCCCAGAAAATATGGTTAGGCTTATTGATTTATACATCATGGGCATCTTTAAGACATTTCTTTAGTCCTTATAAGATGATCATATTGGTTACTTCGATCATATAATTTGTTTGAGGGTGATCCACTGAGGTAAACCATAGATTAATAGCTAGGTCAGCATAATAGGACCTTAATTGCTTATATCAAATTGCTTTTCGTTGTTAGTGATGAGAATCTTTGGGATGTTGAACTAGTATATAACATGTTTAATTAAAAATTTAAGTACTTTTGTTAAAGTGATAGTGGTAAAAGCCTCTGCCTTGAGCCATTTGGAGCAATGATCAATAATGAATATGACAAACTTCTTTTATCAAGGTGTTCATGGAAAAAGACCAAGGATAATAACTTTTTTCAATGAGAAAAAAGCCAAGCCAAGCCAATGAGTTATTGATTAGTTGATGGTTGTCAGGGGACTACTAATGTCTTTGATAGGTATAACATTTTTTACAAGCTTTATTGCATCCTCGAACATAAAAAGGATTAAAAATATTTGAACAAAACCACATTTCATGCCATGGTGGTGCCTACTTCACAGGCTCTACAAATGACTTCATAGATTTCCCTCAAGACATAATTTCCTTCTTTGAATGAGACACTTAAGCTAGGACTGACCGTAAGACCACTTTATATAAAATGTAATCTTCTTTTGAATGGTCAACGGGCTTATTAGTAATAGTTCGAGCCATTTTTAGCATCTGAGGGGAGCCGTCGATATTTTAAATACTTGATAAAGGGGATTATTTAAGTGGCTTCTTTGGTAATAACTATTATATAAGTTGTTTGAAGGATATTAGGTCGATCTCTTTCTTATAAAAAGATTCCATCAAGTAAGTTAATCTAAATGGAGGTAACTAATTTTGCTAATAAAATCTACATCATTTTCAACTAGAGGGATTTATTCCAATCTCTAACTTCCCCTTTTTATCCCAATCTTTGCTAGCGGGTGTTTAGCATGCTTTATATATCTAAGCATGGTCGGGTCTAGCATAGTATAGTTGTTTAATAGTTATTGAACTACCAATTACAAGTCACTATATATAAAAACATGCTCAGCCTAGACTTCTTGGGATAAGTTGTAACTCAGTTATTAAGGCTTCATATTTACAGCATTAGTAGTAGTTTGAAATTTTAATTACAAAGTGTACCTAATGGTGATTGGATTCAAATTTTTAAGGATAATGCTAGCTCTTGCCCCATCTATACCGAAAGCACCATCAATAAATAGTTTTCATTATTCTTTATTAGGATGGCAAGATATCTTGATGTTAGATCTATTAATTCAACTACAAAATCAACCAACACCTAAGCCTTCAATGTTTATCTTCGCTTCTATTTGATATCAAAATCATGTAGTTGAATACCCATTCAACTATTTATCCTAAGTTTATTGATCTATGTAGACAATGATGGTGTGAGCTTGAAACTATTGTTTAAGCTTTGTGACAAAGCTAACTTGTGTATAAGCCAACTTTTCAAGCATGAGGTAATTGAGGTCAACCCCCCTCAAGAATTTGCTAACATACTAGATTAGCATTTACATTCCATCTTATTCCCTAATAAAGACTAGGGCAACTATCTCCCTAATAGCGGTTAGGTACATGAAGAGCGATTTATCTTGCTCTGAATGACTTAAAAGTGAAGAGAAGCTAAGGAATTTTTTAACTCTTCAAAGGCCTTTTAACACTCTTCTATTTAAAAGAAGTTCTTAAGGTTCCTTAGCATTTTAAAAAATGGCAACCAATATTGAGCTAAGCACAAGATAAATCTTCTAAAGGTTGTGATCCTTCCATTGAGCTTTCAAACTTCAATGATAGACTTTGAGGTTGCAGATTAAGGATGGCTTAAATTTTGACTAGATTAGTTTTAATGCCTTATTGAAAAATCATAAATCCTAAGAATTTTCCAATTTAGACTCTGAACTCACACTTTTTAGGATTAAACTTTATGTTATATTGGTCAAAGATGGCTAAGGCTTCTTTGAGATCTTTGATGTGATCTTCAGCTTGGCAAATTTTGACAATCATGTCATCAACATAGAATTCAATGTTTTTGCCAATATAGTCTTTGAACATATAATTGACCAATTGCTAACACATAGATCTAGAATTTTTTAGACCAAAGGGCATCATTTTATAGTAGTAAGTTCCTTTATAATTGACAAAGCTAGTTTTTTCTTCATTCAAGACGAATACCTTGATTTGATGGTATCCTATTGAGGCACCAATAAAAATATAAAGTTTATACCATAAGGCAAGTTTTACTAATTGATCAATAATATGTGGCAAATAATTGTCTTTTAAGTAGAACTTGATGAGATTTGTGAAATCTGTGTACATCCTCTACTTGTCATTTAGCATTTTAACCAAAATCACACTAATGAGCAAGTTAGGGTATTAGACCTCTTGAATAAAGCCTATATGGAGCAAATTGCATATTTCTTTAGTAATAGTCATTTGATGCTCAGGTGTATGATTTCTTCTCTTTGCTTCATAAATTTGACTGAGCTATTGAGGTTTAACTTATGGACTATGATAAATGGATCAATGCCTATAATGTTCAAGGTAGACCAATCAATATGTATCCCTCTATGCTCAATAAAGGCTTTAGATCTTCTACTGGCTTAACAACTTTTAAAAAATAGACTTAGGAAATGTTAAGAGGTTCCACGATAATTATATGGGTTGCTTCTTTCAAGACACTCATGTGAGTTTCTCGTGTAACTTTTGGCCTCCTTTAGCCATAATAATACCTTTTTTTAGTTGGGATCTTCATAGTTAGATATTGAATGGAGATACCGGAAATTGTTTCATAGAGGATTGGTTTTCCAATGATTTGAATATAGGTTATTGAACTAGGTTGGTCAAACATAGGTCAAAGCTCTCTTTTTATATTGATAATGTTGATTGAAAGGTTCTAATACCGATTTTAAATTTTAGTCTTGTAGATATTATGCTAAGAACTCATTGAAAGTTAAATATAAGTGAAAATATTTAAGTCTCAAAACTATCCTCAAAATTGCAACCACTACAAGGAGATCACTACCACTACCTCAAGAAAATGAGGAACTAAAAGTTCTAATCTATTTCTCAATGGGAGTTGAGTGGGCTTCATGACCATAACTTTAAAAAGCTTCAAAAATCCTTCAATGGTCACCTGAGAAGCTAGCTGTTAAATGTCATATGTCCAAAAAGATGTTGGGAGATTTGAAGTTCGTGATCACAAATGTTGGTAGCGATCATGACTTACCCTGAAGAGAAAATGTGTTCTTCTAGTTTGATTCACAATAAAAGTAGTAGTCCCTTATTTCAATGTTATCTCAGTAGCAACCACGATCATGAAATCTCGATTGCAACATTTGTAATCCGTTAAAAGGTTCCAACGACTAGTTTCTTGAAGGATCAATGCTTGAGTGATAATTATCACTAGTAATTATACACATTTGAAGATCGTGATCAGGAAAAGGCAAAATCCAAAGTGAAATGTCAATCACTATCATGACTCCCCTGTCTTGACTGCAACTTAACTTTGAAAAACATTAATGTAGGATTTGCCAACCAAACTTTAGAGATTTGCACGTAGTTTTGTTTGTAACGACTCTTTAGAGGATAAAACTTATAAATGCCCCCCACCAAATGGCTTTGAATGCAAGAGTATAGCCATTTTGTTATGTCCTAACTCATGCACTTTTAATTCTTAAAGCTTCAACTCTTAAATTTTCTATACTTGGGTTGTTAAAAGTTAGGTATGAGCCATAAATACTTTGTGTTTGGGTTTTGAAGTGAGCCTAAGAAAAACTCCTATGTAAGGTTATGTGTAAGCCTTAAACATAATTGTAATTAGTGTTTATTGTGAGCCTAAACACTAAGTTTGGTATGAGATTGTAAAACATTATTGTGTTAGTGAAATACCCAATTGAGGAATTGGAGAGTGGACGTAAGGTTTGTTAACACCTAAACTACTATAAATTGTTTGTGTTGATTCTTTATCCTCCTTACCTTAATCTTTAATTTACTCAACTCCCTTTAAAATTTTAAATTTTTCATCAATTCTGTTGGTCTAGGATACTCAATCCTATGATTAAAACCTCTTTTGATCTTGACAAAGTAGATTGATCATCACTAATGTTTCAAATAAGTGTTGTTTTTGCAGAATTGAATCACTCCCTCTAGAAGAAATAAAGAAGTTGATGAATTTCGAAGTAGCATGAAATCGCGACCGCAACCTCCATATTCGCGACCGCGAATCATGTCAAGATATGTTAAAAATAAGGCAGGCGAAATCGCAGTGTGATTCTCGGCCGCGAACCTTGAAGAAAGAAA
>CATIWR010363365.1:0-14647 GCA_949677035.1 Omphalea diandra
TTCTAAATTCTTTTGTGAAATTCATGATTCCAAGAACCCAAGTTTCATTTTTGGACATTACATTTTTCTAGTCCAATTAAATGCAGACCATTCACACCGAGATTAAAATATTTACATGAAAATGATCCCATTTTCCAAGTAAAAGAAGCATATTTATTTATATTTTTAATCTTATGTTCATCTTTGTTTTCAATTTCCTGTCAAAGATCAATTTCTCGTTATATTTGCAGCCCAACTTTCTCACCCTTAAACCATCAAAATCTAACATAGAATACATGGCTAAACCAATATTGAAATACCAAGAATTACTTTTCTCCATTACCACTCTTGTTTTCATTTTCACCACCACCTGCCCATGTCTTGTTTTTTCTCAAACTTCTGATAATAGTTGCATCCTTGATATGCAACTCCCTTCGTCCGTGGATAGCACAAGTTGTGAACCAGGCAACTGGGGTGGATTTCTCAACAATGATTGTTGTAAACCTGTTTTTGATGATTACCTTTTTGCATTGGGGAGGAGAGCCAACAGAACTGGCCAAATATACTTGAATTCCACAGAACAGAAAGACTGCTTAAGTGGTGATGTTTTAGGCTGTGGCATTGAGAAACTAACTGCAGGCGGAGATAGTGACCGCTCCAGATATGCTACTGCGGATGTTGCTAATAGGCTTGGAAATAGACTTAACAATTTAGACGAAGACTGTGATAAGCTGATAAATTCAGATGAAGATCATGAACAGACATGTGGAAAATGTTTGAGAAGGTGGAATGAGATTGGTGCATCTCTAAACAATGCAAGTGGCATGAATTTTGAAGCCAACATGTGTAGATTTGCTGTTTTGATAACATTAACTAGCAATATGATCGATGATAGGGAAAGGGTCCAAGCAATGTACAATTGCCTTTCTGTAGGTAAAGTAGTTGATTCAACTCTTTTTTTTTTTTTTTGGGTTAAGTTGGATCTAGCTAGGATTAGACTCGAGATTTCACAATCCCAAGGACAACTCAAATACAAATAAACAAAAAGTTCATTGGTTTTTTTTTTTTCTGGGTTGTTAAAGCTGGATATTCTCCTCCTTCTAGGAAATGCAGAGGCAGGTAGAGCTACAAGTGGTGATGCCCAGCAAAGCACAGGTGATCTTCACCATCATAACTTCCCTGTTGTATTATATGAATCTTTAATTCACAGGAAGAGATATTGATATATTTATTTGACTGACTATCTTGAAGCTGATGATAACAGGTATATTGATTGTAATCATTTGTCTTGTTGTACTTGTGGCAATAATAATCATTGCTGCATCATTGTGCATCTTTTACAGAAGGATTCAAGAAAACATTTCAACTGGAAAAAATGGTACTCGGTGATGGATCACAACTTGCAATAGAAGATAGGCTAGAGTTATAAACTGCTCATTGTTTTTCATTATTGGACAGGATCGTATGATTCATATACTGAGGAGTCCAGTGATCTCAAGATATCACCTAAGGACATTTACTTGGCGACCAACAACCTTGATGAAGCAAACTTCATAGGCCAAGGCATAGCTGGTAAGATGTGAAAGACATAGCAGTATGATACACTCGGAAATTTCCTTTTATAAGAAGGTTGGATTTTGAGGTACTGTACTGCACAGGAAAGGTGTACAGAGGAATCCTGCCCAATGGGCAGCCTGTCGCGGTTAAGCACATAATCAATGATGGACAAGTAGAGACATTTGTTAGGGAAGTAACAAGCCTATCCCATATCAGACATCCAAACCTTGTAGCTTTGTTTGGTTTTTGTGAGCACAAAGATGAATATTTCCTAGTTTATGAGCTTTGTAACAATGGTAACCTATCAGAGTGGCTATATGGTGGGTCTTCAATTCCACTCTTTAAAATGTTTTCTTTACAGTTATCATCACATGGAGATAGCCAATTACTAATAATAAAGAACAACAGGTAAAGACAGAGTTCTTTCCTGGGTCCAGAGACTTGAGATTGCAATTGATAGTGCCAGAGGTCTTTGGTTTCTTCACACTTATCCAGAAGGCTGTATTGTTCACCGCGATATCAAGGTATGTTTAGGCAGGCTTAATTCTGTTTCTTTCCACTCTGTCAATCTTTCTTTTATCTTGTTTTAGAAACATATATGCTGTCTTGGCAGCCAACCAACATCCTGATCAATGCTGAGTTCCAAGCAAAACTCTCAGACTTTGGATTATCGAAAGTTATAGACGTTGATCAATCTCATGTGAGCTCAGAAGTGAGAGGAACATTTGGTTATGTTGATCCTGAATACCGCAGAAATCACCGTGTAAATGCGAAGGGTGATGTCTACAGCTTTGGGATAGTGGTACTGCAACTTATATCAGGGCAGAGAGTGATCAATCTGAATGTGAATAAGCCAATGCAATTAAACAAAATGGTAAGAAGCATATCTCCTTTCTATGACTTGAAGTTAAAGCATTTTAATTTCCATACCCTCCCACTCCTCATGCATACCTCATCTTATCAGGCAAAATTTCTCTCAAGAAGCGGTAATGTAACAGAATTCGCTGATCCTAAGCTTAATGGACAGTACTCAGTTGAAGCTTTTGACTTGGTACTCGAGCTAGCCTTATCATGTACAGGGATTAAACAAGAAAGGCCATCAATGGAACAAGTGGTACTGAGATTAGAGAATGCACTTAATATCTCTAGGAGAATGAAATCAATCACATATGATTGAACAGAAAAGATATACTAAATTGAAGAACAGAAAAATGAAGATAACAGAACTCGTATTTTTATTGCATCTTTTGATGAATTATTTGTACAACCAAGTAATACACCATTATTGTTTACATGTATGGGAAAAGAATTACAACATGATGATATGAATTATACAAAGCTTCATAGGAAAAAAAACAGAAGCCAATGCAGATATTTGCTCTTCAAAAAACTGAGCTAAAATCACAAAATCAGACAAAAAAAAAAGCAAGGAAACATCTCTCCCACAATTGAGTATATGCACATGGAGAGATTCTTGAAAGAAAGCAAACTACGATGGATACCCGAAAAAAAAATTGGGTCACCATATGTTAATGAATCGTCCTAGGAGAACTGGAGTCTTTGAGCTAGAGGAGCTCCTTTCATAGAATTCACGGAGAATCCTGATGAGAGAACTTGCTTTCTTGCTTGCTCGAGAAGTGCCTTCACTTAGTAGGGAATATAATGATCCCATAAAAGAAGCGCTCTTGACCAAGAGAGCCACCACATCTCCACCACCATTGATGCATAAAGCCAGCAACAAAGACACACATTACTCTTTTGCTGCCCTTGAAGTGGAGGAATCCAAAATCCCTACAATTTGAGGCAAGGTTCCAGAGCAAAGGATCGCTCTAGCCCCATCAGGTTTCTCTGCTAGACTTGCTAAAACAGCTAAACAATCTGTTATCAGTTCTTCCCTCCCACAAGTTGTCAAAAGAGTAAGAAGCCAAGGAACTGCTCCAGCAGCAAGAACAGTGCAATGATTATTGGGATGCATAAGCAACCCATAAATCGCAACCAAAGCATTCTTTCTTGCTCTATCATTTCCTTCCCTAATCAACTGTCCTAAACCTGGTACAACCTCAATACTCTCCCCAATCAATTTCCTGTACTCCTCTATTGAAGCAAGATAAAACAATGTAGCAGCAGCATGCTGCCTAGATTCCGTACATAACCCTTTCATCAAAACATCAACAATCAACTCCAACCCACCATTCTCAACAATCACAGCTTTGCTTATCGAATGCTTGGAAAGATTCAACAAAGCCGCAGTGACATTTTCTTGACACAAACAATCTCTATACACTAGCAACTTCAACAAATAATTTACCACCCCAGCTTCCACCAAGCAAGACCTATTAAAAATGCTTGCTTTGCTAAGTATCCTAATCTCAGAAGCTGCTTTATTCCTCTTGTCACCATTGCCATTTGCTAGCTCACCAGCAAGAAAATGGGATACCATTTTCACAGCTCCCTCAGCTGCCAAGCTTCCAGCAAGAACAGTTCGTGTTATGTCACGATTCTTGCGGATCCTGTGATGATCACTATATGGGATCCCATTTTGGACACAGTACCGTCGTGTTACCCTCTTCACTGCTAAATTTGGTATTAACTCCAGTGATCCAAGTCTCTTTCCAGTTTTTGGACACGTGGCATTCCCAGACCTGAACCACCTTAAGATCGAACCTTCATCATAGGTATGACCTGTCTCGATTACGACAGGTTCTTTCATCACCTCGAGCGATACGGGACATCGAAAATCATCACTATTAAGAAACCTAAGCAACTCATGGTCATATTGTTATTGTTGCTGTTGTATTATTTCGATATCAACAGTAGTGAAAAGAACGCACCTTGAATATGTCACGAACCCCATTAAGCTACTTAAAACATCAACTTCTCCCCTTTTCTCTTCCTTCAACGAGTACTCGAGCTCTATCTCGTCATCCGACAACTTTACCTCTTTATTGCAGTCGCTCCAGGTCTTCACCCCGACATAATCCAACACCCGTCTCATATCCTCCCTATCTGGAGCGACGCCGTTTTCAAACTCGCTCAACATCAATAACACGTCATCCATGACACGTTGGTCATATGGGTCGACTTCATATCTCGATTTCCGCGCTTGCCTTATCACCAACTCGATTAACGCCTTTATTTCCGTTGCCACGTCAACCGACCCGAGTGGTATCACATCCAGACCCGCTTCCATGGCCCGGGAGAAAACCCTGAAGTGGTTCGAGACCCGACTCGAATTCATGACCATCCATAGACGAGCGCCGTCACGGGCGCAGTCCTCCAACATGTAGCGGATCTTCTGCAACGTCAGGTGGAGCTCCGACAGGCCGAGGATGAGAGAAGCTGTCCAGGTTCCGACCCTGATTTCTTCGAGGAAGATTGCGAGGTTGCTGACTTGGCGAATGATTTCGCGCGCATTTCTTGCGTTGGTAGAGAATGGCTTGTTCTTGAACTCACGGATTTCGAGGGCGAGATCGGTGAGTGACTTATGTAGAGTCGATAGTACAATGCTGTCGCAGGGATACACAGCCGGGAACGTGAGAATCCGGCGACTCGATCCGTTTCGATTTCGGATCATGGAACATAAAAGGAAGAAGGAATAAAGAACAGCAGAAATGGAAAGTTGTTTATTGGCTTTTTGAGGTTTGGATTTTCGTTTTGGGTATAGTAATGGCCGTTGGTTTGCGTACTGTGAGTATATATAGAAGAGGGCGGGGAATTGCATATGAATGGGAAGCCTGTCAACAGATTATTTGAGGTTGACAGCAACGGTGAGATGAGCTAACACGTTGTAGAAGCAAGTGTGGTGTCTAGGGGATGAGCGCAAGGCGGGTTCATACAGAGTTTCGAGTTCGTGCCGGAGATGATGGAGCCGACACACGTGGCCGAGAATAATGGGATGGTCCCGTGATCCGAGGCAGCGAACAGAATTGGGGAGACATTAGGGCGAGCAATTGATCGGTTGGGTTGATTTTACAGTAAATACTGAACCGAATAAAAAATTTATGAAAAGTGTTTAAATTGAACTAAATAAACCAAAAATCCATACAAACTGAATTAACGGAAATTTTATACAGTGTTCTTAAAACAATTCACTTGTTAATTCCTAAACATCATCAGTAATATTAATAACAGCTTTAGACATGTCTTAAGTTTCATCCGATCATTCTCATTTCAAAATGAAGAAGTCAACTTGTGACTAGTTAGACCCCAATTTTCTATTAGAGAGCCAGACAGAAAATATACTTAGAATTTCGGAAAAGTCCATCAAAGGGTTTAAGTCAAATGCTAGCCAATAAATCCCAGAATACCTTTTTTTTTTTTTTTTTGGCATAAAAAACTGCCTTTCTCTTCATCCTGCCATGCTTTTAATTGATCAGTGGAAGAATTGCAATTTATTTCTACATATATTCCTCATCACATTCTAGAATATTTCATCTCTGTCCAAATATTCCTCAAATTTATATAGGATATTGAGCATAGCAAATGAAAACAAAATGCATCCTCAGATGTGGCTGTTTCACGAAAGTGCAGGGGTAAAGAATTTATTTTACTAGATCTTGTAAAATCCAACTTATCTAAACCTAAAAAAATAAAAAAAAGGAAGTGACACCGTATTTAATACCATAATTTGTTAAGAAAGATCTGGCCCTCTTGATGCCCTTGAAACTTTAGACAGCTCTTTTTCTATATCTTCCTGTGTAGCTTCGGCAACAGCGAATGACAGTGACGAACAGGATAGGAAAATGGCTGGGTCGGGTGGATTGGAAAAGGAATGAAGACACAATGAAGGAAAGAGACCAAGCTGGGTTGGGTGAAATGGAAAAGAAATGACGAAGACACAGTGATGAGAGAGGAGTGACTAGGTTAGGCGGAATGGAAAAGGGACGAAGAATAGACAGTGAGAGGGAGACAGAAAAGATGGTGGAATGGAGAGGGAACGCAAAGAAACGCAAAGTACATGGACAGAGTTAGGGTTGCTAGACGGTGCCATTTTTTAAGTCAGTTTCTTCGGGTTTTCAACATCAAAAACCGAACCGACCGGAAATCGAGATTTTAAGATTTTTATAAATCGAACCGAACTAATAAGATATATAAACCGAATAGAAAAAACCGAACAGAGTCAGTTTGGTTCGATTTAATAATTTTTCCGAAAAATGACCTAGAATTAATGATTTTTTTTTTTGACGAATTATGGGAAGGAAGCTGCCTATTTTTACTTATTTTTTTTCTTTATTGTTAAGATTATTGACCAATTATTTTAATAAATGGCAATAAGTAAGGAGAATGTGGACAATAGTTTGAAGTTAGAATTATTATTAAAATAGTTAATAATTTATTATTATTAAATTTAATTTAGCAACGATAATAAAATTTCATTTTTTAAAAAAATTATTTATTTTAATTACAATATAAAATTAATTATATTTTCTTTAATATTATTAACTAGTGAATTTAGTCAGTATAAATTAAATTAAATTACAATTAAAATTTTAGTAGTAATTATAATTAGTAAATATAATAATTCTATTTGGTTTATATGTGAACAGTAATATTAAACTTTTTTATTTAATTTTGAATTATTATTGCTATAATAAAATTTTATATATTAAATAAAAATTCATGTGTATTATAAGATGATACCCTTTAAAGTGAATTTTATAATGACGTACATATTACTAATTTATAATATTATTATGTCAATTTTACAAAAAATATAATTTATTTATTACTTATAATAATTTTTATTATTATTTTAAATAATTGTATCAAGATAAAAATTATTTAAAATGATAATAAATATATCTACTGATAAAATATTTTAAAATTATATTAATTGTAATATTATAATATAATAATATATAGGATACTCTGATGCTACCATTTAGTTAATAGTTTACATCATGCGATAAAAAGCCCAAGTTCGAATATTAATTTTATCTATTGAAAATTGTGAAGCCAAGGCTTTTTTCTTCCTTTCCTTCCACACCAAGTAGATAGAAAGAAGAAAAGGATGATTAGTTCTTTAATGAACCAAATGCTCTTCTGTCAGATCTGAGGTTAAAAATGAATGATCGGAGCATCTCATTTCCGTCTTCCTCATGCATTAATTCCCATTGGCATATATATGGACGAAAGAATGAAATGATGTATAAGTTTGGCATTAGTCAATAATAAGATTCATGGGTCAAGACAGTTTGCACTTGTGAGTAAATAATAGTACTATTGGGTATTAAAGTTTCAAGGTTAGCTTGGCCTCAACGTTAGCTTTGGAAGATTTAAAAATAGGGTTTAGTGAGAGGTGAGAATGAAGCAACGAAAGAAAACAGATTAGGCAGTAACTGACATTCTCAAGAAAATTCATGGGGAGGAGAAGATAGATATCCTTCTCTTTTTTAATGGTTGAGCTTATAGCTACTAGCAATTCTTTTGGTTTGCACGTGTGTGGATTTGGGTCTAAGTGCATAATAATATTATTAAAAACGTAATTTGATTCCTTATTGGAAGCACGATGGTGTGAAAAGTACATTATTTAGTAATTTAGATATTCCATTGCTAATAGGTTTGAAGTGTGTCTATAAATAAATTGAGCCAATTTAAATTTGGATTACTTTAAATTTGATTTATTTATTGAATGAGTTTAAAATTTAAATTTAAATTTAGTTTATTTATTAATGAAATTGAACCGAGTTAAATACCACTATATTCATACATAATTCACAAGCTTTTTATCGAGCCCAAATATTTCTTAATAATGTAAATTTCGACTAAAATTTTTCATGAAGTTACTAAATTATGATATTTATTTTACATATTTTAATATGCCAAGTAATATATCTATCTTTTTTAAAATATATATAATTTTAAGTGTTATTTTTTAATTTTGAATAATAGAAATTGACAAATATAAGTAATTGAGTTTAAATAAATTGTTTTTAAATTTAAATGAGTCGAATAATCTATAAATAAATACTACTAATATAATCAAGCTATTTGAATAAGCATATTTTTAAGTTCATAATTGAGCCTATTGAATAAATTTATCACTAATCTATAAACTTCTTGTTTACAAGTACTGATAATTTTACAATCGAGGGAATGGGGGGCAGCTACTTCATTGCCCTGCCTCCCATTACCTCCATTGTAATGGGTATTAGCAGCTATTGCAAAAAGACAAGTTGAAATTGCATGACCTTTTAACTTAGTTTCAAATTCATTAAATGTGGTTGAAAGTTCATGTAAACACCGAGATATTTTTAAAGAAATGGAAGTTAGTAATATTGTAAAATCTTTCGAAAGTGGTGAAATCTCCAGTGGATAAAAACGCCTCAAAAAGGCGAGAGAAAACTTTTGGATGTTGGAATTTTTTTTAACGTGAGCTAATATTAATTATGAGTTTATTTTAATTATTTATAAAATAGACTAAATAATATAGTTTATTAATTTGTGGAAAGTCCAATTAAAATGTGATCAATTAAGTTATGAGTTTGTGACACTTTTGTGGGCCGATATGGAAGACAGTCAGTGTAGGTTTATTTTAACATGGACCTGTGATGGGTGGATCTGTTAAAATTATTATAAATAGGCTAGGTCCCTTTTCCTGCCTTCATGATGATTGACAACCCTAGTTGTTACACCTATCGTAGTCGTCTTGTGGGAAGATCAAAGAGAGGAATACTTAACTCTCTTTTTCAACTTTTTTCACCTATTATTCCAGTGTTCTATTTTCAGTGATTGGAATAATGACGCAGAACAATTTGGGATCCAACGTGTAAAGAGGTATGCAACTTGTTTCTGGTTTCAGATCTACTGTACAAACAGGTACGCTCAATTTTACTTCCGCTTAATCATGAATGGTGCTCTAAATTCATGTATTATATCCTGAATAAATTCTTACATATGGTATCAGAGCAAGGAATTGTACATGATTTAGAATCATAAATATTTTGTGTTGTTAATAAAAAAAAAATGGCTGGTATGAGGTCATTCTACCGTGTCTATAGCAATTTGATATATTTATTCCGCCGCATCTTCTCCTAACTGTCCTCGTAGTTCAGTTAGTTAATGGGCGGCTAGGGCATATAGAAATCGCGGTTTCGAATCCCGTTTTTGTCAATTTTTTTTTTCTTTTCGAATTTTTTTTCCTGCAATTCCATTCACAAAATCGCCAAAACAAACACCGTCTGCAAGGCAATATCCGGATAAATATAGGTGTCCGCAAACGGCCTTTGCCACCTCCACCTCCACCTCCGCAAATTGATTATCACCATATTACTCTTCCTCAAAGTTATTATTACAACACTGCCCCTGTCTCACGTGATTAAAGAGGTACGACCCAACAATTCCACCGCCTCCCTCGGCATCACCTCCACCACCTCCTCTGAACTCATCATATCACGATTCGTAGCATCAATCTTCCCCTTATTATCCTGGATATTACTCTTCCAGCCCAGCTCCGGTCCCGGGTCCACCGATGCTGCCTAGACCCATGTTTGATAGGTTGGGTAGTTACAGCGGTGTTGGGCCCTCAGCACCGGTAACTCAGGGTATGATCAGAGGCAGAAAGGAGGAGGGAAGATGGGGTTTGGGACGGGATTGGCTATGGGTGCGGTTGCTAGAGCTCTTGGTGGACTCGCATTGGAAGAAGGGTTGAAGTACGAGGAGGAGAAGATTGCAGAGATTTTGTGTTTGCGGCCATGAATGAATGGGTTTGGGTTTGATAATGTTAATGTTTGGTAATTGTTTTGGGTTCCCAATCTTTGAACACCAAAATGATTGTTGCTGTGATTGTTGATGATGGTTGAATCGTTCGACAGCGTTCGTCGATTCTTGGATCTGTGGTTCTGCGAAATAAAAAAAAAAAAGGTGGAGGAATGCAAGCTGCGGGTTTCGAACCCACGACCTCATGGCCTCCCAGATATAACCTTAGCCAAGCGAATATCTTGTCATTATATTATGTGGACTGTTATTTGTAGATTACTAGCTTATATTCACCATGACATGCTTTATTTTTATAATTATTAATATATATGTATATATTTAAGTTTTATATATATATATATATATATATATATATATATATATATAATTGTCAATTTATTATTTAGTAATATTAATTTTTTGATAAAATTAAATAAATAAATAATAAATATTTATTTATTTATTTATTTTTTTGCACATATATGAGAAAATAATTATGTGTTTAAAATTAAGGTATATTGTGTTTGATACTTTGTGTATTTTTTTTTGAAATATATATTTGTGTTCAGTATATATTTTAATTGGGCTATAATAAATCTTTAATTAAAAATAATTTTATGGGTTGATATGAATGTTACCGCCAAAGTGGGACATTCATTGAAATTCGTAGAATTATTTTTAATTTTTTTGCGAAGAGATAATTCCAAATCTATGTATTTAATAATCTGTCCAAAGGGAGTTATTAGATGCATTGATTTTGAAAGAGCTTGTTGAAATGAAAAGAAAATTCCAAATTAATGTATATAATGACCTGCCCAAATAAGGTTATTAGAAGCATTAATTTTGAGAGTGCTTGTTCGAATGAAAATTCCAAATTAATGTATATAATAACATGCCCAAAGAGGGTTATTAGATACATTAATTTTGGGAGGGTTTGTTGAGATGAAGCTATTTGTACTTAGAGTTGCATTAGTCTAAAGAGTCTGTCTGCCCAAAGAAGATAAATTTCTCGAAACTGATGTGAACTTGATTGTGAGCTTCATAACTATAAATTCTATTGCATGTACATGTTCTGCCCAAAGAGAAATATGTAGTGATGACAAAATTTTCTAGATTGAGTAAATTATAAGTTTATTTTTGTATATAGTCCAATTCTAATACATACTCTTGTTTTGTGTAATCAGTCTCCTTTAGTTTCAATAATAGTACTGCAACTGTTGAACTTTTAACTAGCACAAACTTTAAGAGGTGGAAATAGGACATTCAGTTTGTTTTGGGATTGAGTGAGATAGAATATGCTTTTTATGATTATGAGTCTACTAAACCCACCTGTGATAGTAATATCGAAGAAAAAGAATCACATGCCAAGTGGGAGAGATCGAACTGTCTCAGTCTTATGGTTATGAGAGAAACTATTCCTAAATCCCTTAGGAGTAGTTTGTCCACTGATGCTACAACCAAATATTTATTGTTGTTGTAAAAAATAGATATTTTATATCTTATAATGTTGAGACTGTGACCCTTATAAGTCAGTTAGCTAGTATGAAATACAACCATAGTGGGAGTGTAAGGGATTATATTATAAATATGATTCACCTTCACACTAAACTTAGGGGGTCTTAAATATATCAGCTTGACATTGGAATCTAGATTTTGTCTAGTTTTGGAGAACACCTTTTATGTTTTATCTTTTAGGAGAAATTTAGTTTATGTTTATATTTTGGATAAAATTGGATATCATTTTATTATTAGTAATGGAAGAACCAATACGTTTTTTTTTTAGATTTCAAATTGATCGATAAATGAGTTTTATTCGATAATCTATATAGATTGTGTTTGGATGATGCAAGAAATTGCGAACATTCTTGTGAAGCTAATGTTGTGGCTAAACGATCCTTAATTGAAGAAAAATCTTTTTTATTGTAGCACAAATGTTTAAGTCACATATCTAGAAAAAGAATTAGAAGACTAGTGAAAGATGATATTCTTCCTTCTCTTGATTTTAAGGATCTAGATGTTTGTGTGGATTGTATAAGGGGTAAATTGACTAAGAATAAAAAGAAAGGTGTTAATAGAAGTTCAGATATTCTGGAGATTATCCAAACTGATATTAGTGGACTTTATTTACCTACTATTTGTGGCAATAAATATTTTATTACTTTCATTGATGTTTTTTTCTCGTTATGGATATTTGTACTGGATAAAGGAGAAATCTGATGTCATTGAGATGTTTAAAATTTTCAAAATTGAGGTTGAGAAATAATTAGGAAAAGTCGTTAAAATTGTGAGGTATAATCGAAGGGTGAATATTATGACAAATATAATGAGACTGGGCAACATATGAGAGAGTTTGCCAAATATTTGCAATAGTGTGGAATAGTTGCCCCATATATCATGCCTCGTAGTTCTGAACAAAATGGTGTCACTAATAGGTGAGCAATTTCAGATAATTATGAAGTTTATCTTGGTGAATGTGATTATAATATAGGTCATGTTATTAATCATGTATCTTATGATGAGGCTGTTAATAGTATTTATTCTGAATTCTGGATTGATGCTATCAAAGATAAGATGACATCAATGAGTCATAATAGAGTTTGGAAACAATTAGAACTTCTTTCTAATAATAAACTCATAGGTTGCAAATGGGTATTCAAAACTAAGAAGGATTCTAAAGGAAAGGTTGAGAAATTTAAAGTCAGATTGGTTGCTAAGGGGTTTACACAGCGTGAATGTATTGATTATAATGAAACATTTTTCCTCTAAAGATTCCTTTATAATAATTATTGCCTTGGTTGCTCATTTTGTTTTAGAATTATATCAAATAGATGTCAAGACGACATTTTTAAATGGTGATTTGGGTGAGGAAGTTTATATGGTGCAACCGGAGGGTTTTAAAGAAAGTGGTAAAGAACACTTAGTTTGTACACTAAAGAAATCTATTTATGGTCTCAAACAAGTTTTATGTCAATGGTATCTCAAATTTGATGAGATAATTACTTCACTTGATTTTACAGAAAACAAGATAGATCAGTGCATTTGTCATAAGATCAGTGAAAGTGAATTTATATTTCTTATTCTCTGTGTTGATGATATTTTGCTAGCTAGTAATGACATGGAGATGATTTGTGAAACTAAACAGTTGCTCTCTAGAACTTTTGATATGAAAGATCTTGGAGAGACATCTTTTATCTTGGGTATTGAGATTCGTCGTGATCGATCTCGTAATTTATTAGGTTTTTCTCAAATGGCTATATTGATCGTGTGCTCAGTAGATTCAATATACAATCTTACAAAGGTTGTGATACTCCTGTGGTGAAAAGAGATAAATTTAGTAATGAGCAATGCCCTAAAAGTGATATAAAGAAATAGACCATCGATACTGATCTTTATGCAAGTGTAGTTGGCAGCTTGATGTACACCCACGTGTGTACAAGACCATACATTGCATACATTGTCAGTGTTCTTGGTCGATATCTTTCTAATTCTAGATAGGATCATTGGATAACTGCTAAAAAAGTGATGAAATACTTGCAAAAGACAAAGGATTATATGTTGGTTTATAGGCGTATGGATGATGTTGAAGTGGTGGGGTATTCAAACTCTGATTTTGCAGGCTGTCAAGATGATATGAAATTCACTTCAAGTTATATTTTTATGCTTGCTGATGGTGTTGTTTTGTGGAAAAGTGTTAAACAAACACTTACTACATCTTTTACTATGCAAGTTGAGTTTGTTGCATGTTATGATGCTAGTACACAAGCTATATGGTTGAAGAATTTTATTTCTGATTTGCTTGTGGTTGATTCTATTGCTAGGCTACTTCGAATCTATTGTGATAATAATGTGGTTATGTTCTTCTCTAAGAACAATAAAAGTTCGAGTGATTCTAAGCCTATGGAGATTAAATATCTTGCAGTCAGAGACTTAGTAAAGAAAGAAGACATTATGATTCAGTACATTAATACTGATTTAATGTTAGCTGATCCTCTAACTAAAGGACTCAGACCCATAGTTTTCAAGAAACATATTTGTGATATGCGTGTTGTGGAGTCTTTTAATGTATTTGGTTAGTGGGAGCTTTGAGCTTGTGATTGAATGTCTAAGTCAAATAATTTTGCTATATTGCTTATTCATATATATTTATTTATATGAATTGAATGTTTTGTGGTTGTTTGTTATGCGTATGTGCACATTATATATATATATATATATATATATAACATGCTATGAGTTGTGAGTGATTTGCTTAATATTGATGTGATTATCTTGAGCTATGTTGTTTTTCAATTGTGTTTCTGGAAACAAATGCTAAGGCATTGTGGTTAATATGCTTAAGATTGGTGTGATTATCTTAAGCAGAACTGGTTTCCAATTGTGTTTCTAGAAACAAAGACTAAGGCATTGTGATTGT
>CATIWR010363387.1:0-38736 GCA_949677035.1 Omphalea diandra
TAAAAAAAAAATAAACCACCTTTCTTTTTCTTTCATTTTTTATAAATAATACTTTTGTGTGTTTTTCTATATTATAATTTTATATATTATATAATTATATTAATATAGTATATAATTATTTTATATTTTTTTAATTATATTATATTATTATAATTATATAATTTATGTTATTATATATAATTATTTTATATTTATTTAATTATATTATATTATTATAATTATATAATTTATGTTATTATATATAATTATATATAAATATTATATATAATTTATATTATTATAATTATATAATTTATGTTATTATATATAAATATTATATTATTATATTAATTAATTTATACTAATATATTATTATATTAAATTATATATTAATATAATTTATGTTCAATATTATTAAATGAATTTTATATTTTTTTCTAGTTTTTTTGTTACATGGTGCAGCTTAATTAGTTTAAATATAAATGTTCATTTGTTCTAAAATGTAAATTTATTTTTTGTAAATTATATATTCATTTTTTATAAACTATATGCTCATTTTTTATATAAATTATAAATTTATTATTAATAAACTATATGTTTTTTTTGTAAACTGTAGGTACATTTTTTGTAAACTATATGTTCATTTTTTTTATAAAATATAAGTTTATTTTGATATAAACTTTAAATTTATTATCAGTAAACTGTAGGTTCATTGTTTGTAAACTACAAGTTTATTTTTTATAAATTGTTAGTTTATTTATAATTTAAATATAAAATATATTATAATTAATTATAAATTATTGTATTCTTTTATCTTTAATTGAAGATTACAATTATATATTTTTATAATTTTTTTATATTTTGATGTTATATAACATAAAATAAATATTCATTAGATTAAATAAATCATATATATCTAAATTAAGTTATAAGCAATAAAAATCTCATTTATTAGAAAAAATATAAAACAAAATAAAAAAACAAAAAAGTGTACCAAAAGAAAAATTATATGATAAAGAAAAAAACAAAAATGAAACAAAAAGAAAGAAAGAAAGTTGTTAAAATGTTTTGTTTCTGGCACGTCCTATGGACCCCTAGTATGTATTGTCATATGGGCAGAGCTTCATGATATAACAACCATATATGAGAATATATTTACTTATCTATTTTGATAAAATGATAATTGTTGTGCGAATTTTATTTTTGATGTATTATTTATTTAAAATTTAAATTAATAATATTTTATATATTTTAAGAATTATATATTTTGTTATATATATTTATATGTAGAAAGAAAGAGGAAATAAGATGAATGATTAAGAATTTAATCTTTAAAATATAATGAGTTTTTAAGAAGTTCAATAAAAATTAATTATTTTTAATTTGAAAATTCTAGAGTCAAACGAAAGTAATATTAATAATTAGTATTTAAAATATTATAAATTTATTTCACATATCAAGGTATGAATGTTTGTATATAATTAATGAGATTTTATGGTGAAGTTGATATAAAAAATAAATTTATATTAGAAATTTGATATTATCATTAAGGATTTTAGAATAATTCTTAGGAATGTTATTATATCAGATTTTGATTAATTAAATAATTTTAAATAATATAATTTAAAATGTAAAAATCATTAATCAAAATTTTAAAATTGTAAATTGTTTATGTCAATTGAATCAAACTGACTATATATTTGTGAAATGGATGATTTTATTATTTTTAATTATTTAAAAATTAAATTTATTTGAAATTTAAAAGGATTGCTAATTCTTAAATCTAACTATGTGTACTTCAATAAAAAAAAATTGCAAAGTAAGAATCTAAAAATTCAAATGTTAAATCTATTAGATTTAGTAATTTTAAATCTATTTTGCAATTAAACTTACTCTAGGAATAAGAGGTGGACTTCAATAAGTAATTCATGACATTTGAGTGAAATTAATTTTTCGAATGACGATTGGGGTCATTCTATTAAATTAGTAGGACGAATAGTCTAAAGTCATTTGGTAAGTTTTCTTTTTTCTGTTTTTTTTTAATTAATAAAATTGATGATTGGTATTTATAAATCAAACCATAACCCTTAAAAAAATATTAAAACAGAAGATTTATTTTTTCGTATTTTTCTCTGAAAAAAATAAAGCATTTAATATTTTCTAACAAACACAATCAAAATAAATCAACCGTAATGAAAGACGAAAATAAAATTTTTAGTACACATGGAACAAAAATTTTAATTTAAACTAAAATATCAAATTTTAAAATTACTTTAAAACTCCGTACATTAAATTTTTTTATTTTCTATTATATTTTGTGTCTGACTAAAAAACAAAAATAGAAAAGTTATGTAAGACAAAATTAATATTTGCTTAATTTAGATTTCCAAAATCTTTAGTTATGATTTTTATTTGATTATTATAAATCTATAATATTATTATAGAGAACTCCTTGACAAAGTAAAATATGATAAAAACTTTTTTTTGTTATTAATCATATGTAATATTCAAATTAAACAAATTTTAAAGATATATTGATCGATTCAAAAGTTTTATCCTTCATTTATGTTTTTATAAAAATATAAATATAGATATATATTAAAAATTTAAAATAAATTTTATTTTAGTATAATATAAAAAGAAAAATAGAAATAGGATAAGTGTGTTTTTGTATAAAAATAAAAGGAAAAAATGTATTTAATATACTTGGTAAACTTTGTCATTGATGATAAAATTAACTTTCCATATTAATGCATTATTATAATAAATTGATTTAAAAGCAACACATGTCTTCATTATAAATAATTTAGTAAAAATTCTTTAATTTTTTTTTGAAAATTGGAAAATTAAAATATTAATGAGGAAATAAATCAAAGATAAAAATCATTTTCTATGCTCTCTATTTTTTCTGTTTATAAATTTTTTTATAAAATGTTAACAATTTTCTATTTTTCTGTTTATAATTTTTTTTAAAAAAATACCAAACATTTGAATTGAATCAAATTAATTCGTTGATCTTAAATATTTGAACTGAACCGTCTGAAAAATCGATTTAATATGAGACAAATAATTTTTCTATCTCAATACGACATTAATCTTTCATTTTTTTCAATAATTGATTTTCTCTTTGATACCCAATAATTTCAAATAATTGATTTTCTACAAGTTGGCGGTTGGGCGTCAAGGAAGAAGATGCCTTTGTTCCAAAAAAAAAAATATTTTTTTTTCATTATTACAAAAGCGAAAGATACCAATATGCCTTCATGTCCATTCTTAGTAGTTATTGTTCTATATATATATATATATAAAATAGTACTGAATTAGTGCTTTATTCTCGTACTGTTATTAATTTTCTACCAAACACTTCAATTATATAGAATAATTTTTTCATGAAATTCCATCCATTTTCATCATAAGGCACACCTTAATAGTAAATAATACAGATCATTAATCCTACTCATAACTCTTTGATTTCATGCTCTCTGGTCCCATTGTCCATGAGGTAGATACCCAATAAATTTTGTCTTCATAATTGATTGCAAACTTCAGCAAATATGTCACATGGACCACAGTGTTAAATGAATCCATAACCGCGACCAGATATTTCCAATACAAAATATGCAGTCGTTAGCCACAGCATTTTAAGTTTTACCCTTTATAGAAAATAATTTATTTTTTGTTATTTGGTTTTAATATCCGGAGACAATGAAAAATAATTTCTTTTTTCAATTTACAGTAAAAAAAATGTTTAAATTACAGAAATTTGTAAACTTCAGCTAATATCGCACAGGTATTAAATCAAATACATAACAAGGACCAGAGATTTTCACTACAAGATATGCAGTGTTTATGTCTTGTAAAAAATAATTTATCTATAAAAAATATTTTTTAAGAAAAAAAATTCATTTTCTGTTGTTTGGGTGCAATATCTAAAAAATAATAGAAAATATTTTTTTATAGAAAAATATTAATTTTCCAACTTATTTTAAAAATATAATTGCAAAAATTTTATCTATTTATCCTTTATTGTTGAATGCATATAAAAAATATATATAAGTTAATAAGTTTTTGTAACTATCCCTAGTCGTTAACTATAATGATCTCTCGCTATCAAAAATGACTAGTGCTAATTGATAAACTCTCATTGATGCCATATGAAGATTCACATTCGGATTACAATTACAATTTTTTTAAATTGAATTTTGGGTATTATTTTCCAATTTAAAACCAATACAGAGAACAAACAAAATCATATCATTAATAGAAAACTTGATTCTTGGGACCAAAATTATATATTGATAGATTGGCTTTTTTCTCAACACTTGATTTAGACCAGATCTAGGTAATAATAACTCGTAATCTTAAGAGTTTCAATCAAGGGTTTTGACCCTTTATTAAAGGATAGATGGTTGAGGTAGCCTTAAGCTGCTCCCTTTTTTATAGTACTAAAGATTATGGTATTGTTCCACCATTTCCCATTGCAAAGCTATGGAAAACTAACAATGGATAATCTTCTCTCCCCAGCTGCAGGTTTCCCTACTCTTATAATTGCCATTTCTAAGGAACTCAAGATGAACATGCAAGGGAACCTTTAACCTGTGGGGCATTCATGACATGAAGGGCAGGATTGCTTTGTAGAAGAAGAGTGATTATAGTATGGTCTAAATGTCTTTGATTGAGATTGTTAACTGTTTGCATTCCTTGTTTGATTCTGTGCTTCAACTCAAGTTCAAACTTCCTGCGATGGCTTCAAATATTTGACTGCTAAGTCTCATCATTTCTTCGGCGTATATTCTCATATTTGCCGTCGCATAAACAAATGCTCTGAAGGGTAATTCATGTAGCCAAAAGTCTTTGTTTCCTTTGGTTCATAGACAAGCTCTCATTTGAGTTTGAATTCCAACTCCAATACTATCACTAAATTGAAGTTCATTGATATTTTAAAGAATAATTGATCACAACTGGACGAATTTAAATATTGTCCGCAATCTGTCAAAATAAATCAGCTAATCTATTTTGGCTTTATTTCTTCCGGGTGCCCTGCGCCTCCTTCATTGCCAAAAGTCTTCATAATTTTCTTGTAAAGTTAACCCATTATTCCACTCACCAGTATCATAGCGGGAGAAGCCTATTTGGATTTGGCGAGTAGATGTTGGACTACATGGATATCCATCCAGGGGCTGCTAATGATTTTATTTTATTTTTCCTGAGATATATTTACAAGTCATGATGATAAAATATATCACGATATCATAAACACACCAAATTGCTGTATGTTATCGCGAATATCACGAAGACGACATATCATATCACAAAGGATCAAATCTGACACCTCTTTTAATCTCAGAATTTTAACTTTGATCCCTTAATTATTTGGTCAAAAGCTTAATAAGATGGAAATTTTGTGAGTTTGAACATAATAAAAACCGTGAATACAGAGCATGTAGTAGCTAAATTTGACAACATTGACAGATTTTTCAACTTTTATCATTTAGCTAGCTAAATTGAAGAGACTAAACTTTGATTTTCATAATGGGAAGGTTCCAAATTAAAATAAAAATGTTTATTTCTCAGTTTTTTTAACACTAGATTTATATTCTCCTGGAAAAAATAAAGTATGCCTCTTATGAAATAAAAATTCATAGAAATTAATTTTGTATTTTTTTAATATTTCATCCTTTGAATTTTAATCTTAATTATCCTTCTTTATGAATGGTCTATTTAGATTTAATTTTGTCGTCTGCATATGTCAACCACATATCATATAATCATAATCGAGATAACATACTAATTGCATATCATAAATAATTGCAATATATAACTATAGAGATCATACTTTCACCGTTCTTAGCTATTAAAAATTAAATAATTATTTCAATGTAATGTTAAAATTATAATTTCCATATAACATGTGCATATGGAAAAGTATACTTTTGTAGAAAATGGTATTGTAATCACAATATATAACAAAGTTGAATATAAAAAATTTATATGTAAATCCGCGATTAATAGTGGAACATCTACTTATAAAATTGAATCTTTATCTTATGAAAATATAAAACTATGGCAACTCGAGCTTTGATTTTGAGGTTGATTTTGTATTGTATTGAGTTTTTAGTTTGGTCACAAACGATGCTTGACAAATAGAATGAGAGTATAAATATGTAAAATGAAATATCTAGTTGTGACTCTTTATATAGAAATTCGATAGATTATATTTATGTCAGATGAGGACTCTGCTTCTTTCCTAATGAGATTAACTTCCGATTAGGATGAGGGATAGGCTAAAGGGATATATATAGGTTGAGCCAAAACTGACATTTTAACTAAGAGCCTAATTTTAAATCAAACTGAGCTCATGATAAATTGAATGGTTTAGGTCCATGATGCCAAGCTAGGCCTTACATGACAATGGGCATCTTAGGGAGTGTAGTTTTAAGAATAGTTATTAGATATAATTGATAAATTTTAGCTGATACATATTAAGTATTGATAAATTGTGTCTAGTTATTATCGTTAGTTCATAAAATGAGTAACAAAAGTATAAGGTTTATATTTTATACTTTGAATTAAATAAATTAATATTAATATAAGAAATAGAATAAAATAATATATTTTTCACATATAAAATAATTATTTAAAAGTATAATTCACTTTGAAAATTCATAATCTTATATTATTTTTCTTTAATTAGGTTATACTTGAAATGTAGACTAAAATTCAAATTTAAGGCAAACTTTCTATATTACAAGCTTAGCCCAAATTCATTATAAATGGGTGTTAGCTAACCCAAGAGCAAAATGGAGCCAAGCCCACCTTTAAAATATGGGCTTAATTTCCAATCGTGACCATAAGAACAAATCTCTTCCTTTCCTGGGCCAACCCAAGTCCTCAGACTTCAGGTGTCTCTTCTTTTGCACAGGACCTCATCAATGGCTATAGCCTCTTCTTCTTTTCCTTTTTCTAAACTCCCATATCTCATCATCTTCTCTTTACTTTCCTGCAACTCGACCTTTCCTACCAACCAAATCTTCGTTTCTTGTCCGCACCAGAATTAAACCCACCTCTTTATCAATCACTAGAGCTGTAAAAATAGATGCTTCTAAGGAGAATATTGTCATTGTCGGCGCTGGAATGGCTGGCCTTGCCATTGCAGTGTCCCTCCAGAGGTCAGATTAGCCAAACTCTGAGCTATCTTTCAGCATGCTGTTAATCTCGAATTCTGCTTTTTTCGGAGAACTCTCCTACACAACCTGGAGATGGAGTCACTACTAAGCTAAAGGAATTCTCCAGTGCTACTGAGTCAAACTAGCTCATTGGTTAATCTTGAATTTATATAGATTGTTGATTGATAAATTGTGTTCAGGCTGGGAATTCAATCAGTCGTGCTCGAGCAAGCAGAATCACTTAGAATGTACCCTTTTCAAAAACGGGTGGAGGTTATTGGATGCAACTGGAGTTGGAAATGATCTCAGAAGTCAATTTCTTGACATTCAAGGATAGATATATCTTCCCCTAATTATGGTGTACAACTTGTTCATGTGATCAGTTGTGCAGGATTGTGGTGAAGTCAGAAGATGGAAGGGAGCTGCGCTCCTTCAGATTTAAAGATGAAGATGAAAGGTAATTGAGTTCAAGCTGACAATTTGATCTATTTCTCTATCTTTAGGCTTCAATAGGTAAATTGTTTTGGTTTTTTGATTTACTACTATCAATAACTTGACAGCTTAGCCAAGAAATTCGGGCAGTGGAGAGGAGAATGCTTCTGGAGACTCTCGCCAATCAACTGCCATCAGGCACTGTTCGTTTCTCTTCAGGGCTGGAAAAGATTGAGACAAGCGAAAAAACGGAGAAACTCTTTTGAAACTTAAGGATGGAACCCAGCTAGCTGCCAAGGTTTGATCAAATCAATGTCACTTTTCTGTTTCAGTTTATCTTCTGCGTTTGCAGTCATTTTCTTCACTTTTCAACAGATCGTTATTGGTTGTCATGGCATCCGATCTCCAGTTGCAAAGTGGATGCGTTTTGGAGATCCCAAGTATGTAGGGCATTGTGCATTCCGCGGGCTGGCATTTTATGACAATGGACAGCCATTTGAACCAAGAGTGACTTACGTGTATGGAAGGGATTGAGTGCCGGATATGTTCCTGTTTCTCCACCAGAAGTGTACTGGTTTATCTGCTTCAACAACCCATCTACAGGTCATCATACTCCTAATCCTGCATAGTCTGATTCTAAGCTAATGAAACACTGGCACGTTTAACATAAATAAGCTGACAATCAGAGACACCGTATTATTGCAGGTCCAAAGATTACTGATCCATCTGAGTTGAAGAAGCAAGCCAAGGAACTAATCAGCAACTGGCCATCTGAGCTGCAACACTTGATTGAACTATCCCCAGATGAAACTGTCAGTAAAACTCCCCTTGTAGATCGTTGGCAGTGGCCAGCTGTAAGCCCTCTTGCTTCAACAGGAAAGGTTGTGTTGGTTGGAGATGCATGGCACCCTATGACTCCCAATCTGGGGCAAGGTGCTTGTTGCGCATTGGAGGATTCTGTAGTTCTAGCAAGAAAGCTTGCAAATGCAATCAACTCAGGACCTGCTTCTGTAGAAGATACTTTCAAGTTATATGAAAGTGAAAGATGGCCCCGTATTTTCCCATTAACCATACGTGCAAATCTTGTCGGATCACTGCTGCAGCGGGAGGACCCAATTGTTTGTTCAGTTCGGAACAATGTTGTCATTCCTAAGTTAGTTAAGCTCGGACCAATTATGGAATATACAAACTTTGACTGTGAACCCCTTCTGAAAACGAATTTCTGAAACTTCAGGGCTAAGAAGAGATATCAAGAAACACAGGAAGAATATATCATCAACTAGGCCACTGAATCCAGTGCCTTGCCTCTGTTGTCTTTTGTTGTACAGAGATGTTCATAAATTTATTGTATTACAAAAACACGTTGTTATTTCAGTTGTAATAACACAACAATCATAGAAATAGCTATCATACATAAAGATTTTTCCCTTCTTCCCAATGATTAGTTGGTCACTCATTGGCATCCAACCATCTTGACCATATCTCCTCATTGGCAAGCAGCAAGAGAAACTTGAGAAATACCACAAAAAATGAAATCAAATTGTCGAAATGATGCTAACAGGTTTCTGTGTTGCGTTAGAGAAGCAAACAAATGATGAATGAGGTCAAGCTCTATCTGCCTAGGGCTTTACCTTTTCCAATTAAGTTGTTATTTCAAGCCATAGCCAAGGCCGCTAAAATGTATGACAAGGGAATGCAAAGAGAAATGTGTCCTTTCTCCCACCCAAGACTAAAAATGTAGCATCCTTCCTCATTCAATCAAAAACTGATTCATGCATTGAAATCTCATGTAAAGAATCCTTTAAACAGAACTTCTACAAAAGTGTTTTTACCTATACCTAGAAATGAAAAAGAACTGCTCTTACGTGTAAATAGCTTATTGGTCTTATATTTAGATGAATTCATCAATAGTTCTTTTGCTTGTATCTCACATACTAATACGAGCTGTAACAAACCAGCTGTATTTGGATTGAAGTGCACTGGCTCGAAGCTCTTCAGCAAACTGCTCTAGGAACTCTAGGCTGACCATCAATTTTCAATCCCTCAACTCTGCCAACAAGATGAGCTATGTGATTAGAAAATGACCCAACAAAGTAAAATGTTATATGTTATATGTACATAAAAGCTATATCAAGTAATGAATTTGCAGTCTATCTATGTGAGTTGAATTTAAATGAGAGCATATTTTGGACTGCACCCTAAAATCCACATCAAACCTAATACCATCAGCTAAGAATAAATTATATTTCTTTCAACAAAAAATGGAATCCTTTAATATGAAAATCACATTATTCATCAACTTCAAAATAACAGTTGGCATATATAGAAGGAAAAGTCAATAATTAGGGTCATCAACAAAATGAGAACTACAAATCATAGAGATCTAATTCTCCAAACCTTATTTCATATGTAAAAATCTAGGTAACTTGACCTAGATTGATTAAGAATCCAAAACGAATATATACATATGTAAAAAGTATACAACTTCAATTTACGTCCCAAACATCAAGAAAAGCTGTCACAGGTGATTTAACTGGCAATAAATTTTCTTCTTTTAAACTCAATATGATATAGGAAAAGCATCTATCTTTCTAGCCCAAGACCCCAATCAATCAAGCAGCAGATGCCAAAAATTAAAAAAAGAAGGGCAAGGATTAGATAAAAGGGACCATCTAGAAGTTACAATCATGACTTAGATCTGAAGCAGCAGAAAATAATACTAATGATAACGAGTCAAAGCTTAACCCATCCAAAGATAAGTACCTAACAATAAGTTTAAGGAGTATAGCTTCTCATTAATCACTGATGATATCTTTTGAGTATAAACAAAGGATCAAGCTGGCACAAAGTGTAAATGTTAATTCTCTAAATAAAACATGTATCAAACAAGTTTAACAATATACTTATATTTTTTATATGAATACTAATATAATAAAAGAAATATTTTTTTATTATCCATCATTTTCATTTTTTTATCTGAGAGAAATGAATTAATAAAAATGCACTAAAAAATAACCGGTCACTCTTTAAATATTAATTCTCTAATGTATTGTATGAGAGTTTTTTTAGAATGAAAATATATGGAATGAAATGGAATATAAAGATATATAATAACATGTAAAGGGTATTTAGTATAATTGATAAGTGCATATGATAATTGATTAACACCTATCAGCTGATAAAATAGTGTTTGGTAAAAATTTAAAATATCAATTAATAGTTAATTAATGTGTCAATCGGTTGCGGTTAAAATCCTCACATATTTTAAGTCATTTTTCAACCTCAGCTGTTAATGGTTAATAAAAGATAAACATATCATTTTTGTTAAATTTCTTTTTATCTTTATTTTAATTATTTATATAAAATAATTTATTTTAAATTATTATACATAAATCTTATAAAAAAATTATATATAGAATATTTTAATTACTAAAATATATTAACATATATAATAATTAACATTAATAAAAATAATTATTAAATTTTCATAAATACAAAATAAGAATTATAATATCTTAAATTTTGAAATAATTTATTATAAAGATACATGAAAATATATTCTTTATTATATATATATATATATATATATATATATATATATATATATATAATTCAATACATAAAATGTTAAAATTACATCTTTATTAGTCATTTTACAAATTAACAACAACAACAATTAAACAAAATTTACTAAACATTTAATATCAAATTATTATCAACTGCTAGCTATTAACAACCGCTACTAGCTATCAGCTACATTTATCAACTATCCTAAATAGACCTATAATTATTTTAAATCTTTTCATTTCATCCTTTAACTCTGATTTGGAGATTAACAAAAATAGACATTTAAAAGTAAATAGATGTAAACTTTTAGCCTTCATTTAAATCTAAAAAAACTCACAAAAAAAATTAACTCATTAACTTCTTTTGCATTCTATCATTTAACTCTCTTTAATCAACTCTCGTGTAAGCCCTAAAAAAAAATATGTACCAAAACCAGGTAAAAAATATTAACATTTTAACAATATACTTTTTTAATAGAATATTTCTTAATTGAGGTTTGAATGGCAATAAGTCACATGATTAACATGATATATTTTTTGTTTTGGTATCCCTTAGTATTAGGGGTGAGCCTAGGACGGAGCAGTTCATGGATTAAAATTCTTCGGAATCATTCTAAATTTTCGGAGAACTCGTTTTAGAGAAAACGATACTGTCCCAAATTTTTAGAATGGTTTAGTACGGTTCTCAGTTTTTTTTTATGCAATTCATTTTGGTTTAATACAATTCGAGTATTTATTATTTCTAATTTTTAATTATCAGTTTTTCATATTACTAAAAAAATTTAATTGTATCACTTTTTAACATAAATGAAAATTAAATAGTATATATTATTATATTTATATACTAATTGAAATTGAAAAGTTCAATTTTAAAAATTTGATTAATTTAATAAGTATAAATTTTTGATTTCATATCAATTATTAATAATAATTAGTTAAATATTATATTCAATCAAGCAATTAAAAAAAGAAAATTTATAATAAATAAATAAAATTTTTGATAATTTTAATATTTAAATTAAAAAATTGATTGATTTCATAAACCATATAGGTTGAATGTTATATATATATATATATATATATATATATATATATATATATATATATATATATATATCAGTTTGGTTCCAATGATTTTGGTCCAGTTTAGGATTGGGACGATTCTAATTTGATTATTAATATGGAGATACATAAAAAGTTGAAACTGTCTCATTTATTTTATTTTTGAGATAATTTTTAATTCAAAACTGATCTAATTCGGTTTTTTGATTCAGTTTAGAATTTTCTGCGTATTGTGTTAAGTTCTACATAGCATGCCACCTGAAATAGGGTGGATTCAAGAGGGAGAAGTGGGACCATTATCCCTCCAAACTTTTTGAAAAACTTTTTTAATCATTTATGTTTAAAATTTTTTTCTTATATATATATATATATATATTACTCCAATTATAAACGTTTTATAACTTAGCATTTCAAAATTTTGAAAACTCTTTAATTATCAATATAATTTTTTAACATCATACCCAAAATTTTTAGTTTGTTAATTAAATTTATCAACACATAAATATTATTTAACTATAAAATATTAAAAAATAAATATTTTATTTATGTTTTAAAATATAGGTATTTGCACTGTCAAAATTTAAATTCTGAATCTACCATTTATTATAAGCTCAAGCTTTTATAATTATCAAGTTGTTACATTCTTATATCTATTTTTTTTTTAATCTCACTTTCATTGAATGAAATAAGTGATTATCGAATTTTTTCATTCTAAACTCATAACCTTATGATAATCTATGGCATGTTTAGTTTACTTATTATTGTTGATAGTCTAAGTAGCATAAAAATGAGAAACACGAAAATGTACAAAAAAATTACATTTTTTAAAATATAGAAAATGAAAAGTACAAAAAAAATATAAGTAGATATTTATAAATATTTTTCTTATATATACATTTATAAAAAATATTGAAATAAATAATCACCAAATCATAGCAAAAATACTATTAAAGATAACTATTTAAATTAATATTAATTATAAAAAATAAATAAGATAATAACATCAAACTAAGTATTCAAAATAAATATTAATTATCTATAAATTTCATAATTAAAATTGCTAATAGAAAATTTATTCAAAATAGGAAATACATGTAGACAATTATAAACTTTCTTAAACTTCGTTATTCTTTATTTCATGCTTTTATTAGCATATTCATTGAGAAATATAGATTCAAGTTCTGATTTATCTAAAAAAAAGTTAGCAAACTCAAGAATACGAATGTCTTTTATGCTCGTAAAGTCATCTTTGTCAATATCACATGTTTAGTATTCTCATTATACTATATGTTTCTTGACAAAAGATGAAGATTATTGTGTGTAAAAACTAAAACTTTAGTATATTTTAATTTAATCATTTTAAATGAATGAATAAAAAATAAGTACTCTAATTTCTTCTATAGTAAGAGAAAGAAGTAAATCATCCAAATATTCTAAAGTAAACAGTTGAATCAAAGTTGCACTTGAACTATAACATGTTCCTCACTTTCTAATCAATGTTATATTTACTACCAATAGAATATGAATCATCAAATGATCCACTTTTAACAAAAAAGTTAGTATACTCATCATAAGTTTTAATACGTTTATCGTTGGAAAACATACTCCTAAAAAATTTATTCTCCATCTATATATGGAGGCACTTTACTATCTCCTTCTTGAAGTCATTTATTACTAGAAAACCTTCAAAAAAGAAAATTCAAAATAAATTAACAAAAAAAAGATGAAGAATTAAAAACGTAAACTAAAAATTTGATATTAAAATTTACCTTAAGTTAATGAATGAGCTAAACAGTGAAATAGAATTATTCTTTGTCATTAACAAGAATACGATACATTATAGAAAAAATCCTTCTTTTTTTTAATGCTCATATATAGCATATTTTACATTTTCAATTAAAATTTCACATTGTTATAAACCAAATAAAAGCATAATTTGTATTACAAACTCTAATTATGTTATAAATAAAGTTAGTAAAATCAATAATAAATAATGTTTTGTCAAGAATTTTCATCTATCACTTTTTTACAAATAAATTCGGATTTCTTCTTTAAATTTTCTCTCTAGTATATTGCTCATTCATCACTCATAATCATTGCTTCTAAAGTATATTAAATAAGCTTAAACCTCTTACATATAACAATAATAGAAGAAAAATGACTTTCAACAATAGAAAATAATTTTAATAAGCTAGATTTGTTAAATATAGCAAGCCTCATCACATAATTCATTATAAAATTCTTGATTTGCGTAACATCTTCATGTACTTGAAGTGATCCAATGACACTTATCATATGCTTCTTGATTAGTTTTTGCATTTTTAGTTGTATTATGCTTTTCAAAGCAAGATTAAGAATATGAACAACACACAAGTCTAATAAATATGTGAAAGCATATCTTTAATTATTTTTCTAGCAGCCTTATAATTTTTAGCATCATCAGTGATGATTTAAGCCACTTTTACAACCAACTTTATTAATGATATATGTCAATAAATTAGCACTAAAATGTTTAATCTTTATCTCACCTAAACAATCCACATCTGTCAAATTCATAAATAATTATTATATTAATTAAATACGTCTTTTATGGGTTACTCTATCAATTTCTCATAATGCTAATATCATTTTCTAACCAAATACATCTTATAAGATCTAAAAAAACCATTTCTATATGTGTTTTTTCCCGCTAAAGTAATATAATTCTCAATTTATTATAACCTAGAGGTAAATTATCATTTTTTCCACTAAAATAATATAGTTCTTAATTTATTATAACCAGGAGGTATATAGTAATTTCTCCCATTAAAGTAATATAGTTATCAATTTATTATAATCAAGAGGTATATAGTCATTTCTCCCACTAAAGTAATATAGTTATCAATTTATTATAATGAGAAGGTGTATAGCCATTTAAAGGATAATTAGTATCAAATATATAAGAACTAATATAATATGAATTTCTTATAAAATTAAAAGGTAAGACTCCATCCTAGTAATTTTTCATCTAATTGATTTTTTGTTTTTATGTTAAAAACTCTAGCAATAGAAGAATCATTAATTTTGTTTCCCTCTTTAATGCATTTGAAGCACTTAGTTTATTTAAAATAAATTTTGAAATAATTTTTCTTTTTATATAAAGTTGTTTGTAACTTTCTTATTAATGAATGTTTTTATTATATAACATAATAAGGAAAAGGTAAATATAAGATTATAAAGTGAATTGTATTTTGAATAGTCCTTTTGCATCTTAACACCAATAATATATTGTTTTATTATATTTGTATTTATTTAATTTAATACATAAAATGTTAATAATATATTATTGTTAGATATTTTACAAATTAAGAATATAAGCTAGACATGATTTACTAAACATGTAATATTTATTAGTTATGACCTGTTAGTAATCAACTAACAGTTGTCAATAATTACCACTCTTTCTGTTTTAAAATATATGTGTTTTAAAATATTTGCACAATGATTAATGAATGTATTTGATACATAGAAAAAATATTATATTATCCTTAAAATAATTATCTCCATCATTTATTATCATTGTACATATCACTAGGAGTATATGCTTTAAATAAAAGTAGAATAAATAAAAAAAATAGAGAAAATTTATAGACATTTGTGAAATATTATATATTTGAAATAAAAATTTTAATATTAAACGACATATACTTTAATACTTTGAAACGGAGATAATATTAGCTATCAGCTATATTTAGTAGCTATCCCAAATAGATAAGATCCTCAATATTTGATAAAAGTATTATTACTCATAATTGTTTATAAATATAATTATCAATCTAGATATAAATTTAAATAAATAGATTTTAGATTTTCAAAATAAATAATATACAATACTTCATTAAATATTTTTTAAAAAATTTAAAAATTAAAATTTTTATAATACATACATTAAACATTAATCCTAAATATGATAGTGATCTTATTAAAATATTAAATAATATATAAAAATAATGATAATATCATTTAAATAATTAATAAATAAATAATTTATTATATTAAACAAAAATAATACTATAACAACCGCTATGCCAAAAATTAATGTAAAAGTCAATAATCTATTTATCTTTTCATCAATAAAAGTATAATATGTTATTGAAAAGTAAAAAATATTTTTTTTTGAGCCGCAATTATTAAATAACTTATCAACTATCAATTTTATTATATTAACTAAATACGATTCTACACTTTTATGAATTAAAAAAATAAAAGAAACTCTCAACAAGAAAAAAAAAATCTCTTTGATCTATTTCTGTTATTGACAAATAATTAATTTGGTGTGAACTTTACCATCCAGGTATCAGGAAGCCAGTGACCCACTTTTTTTTTTTTTTTAAACCAATATCAGGCTTTAACTTATTAGAAACTTATATATTTATCGTTGTAAACTTAATATATATATATATATATATATATATATTAAATTAATAAAATCATGACCCTTATTAATGCAATAAAAAGAATTTAATCTGTCACTATTGACTGCGTGCAGTGAAGTTGCTTAGCATCTCAAGCTAAAATGATTCTAGAACTTGTATTTATCTAAAGCCACCAGTTTAGACCAAAATAGTGAATTTCATCTGGCCGTGCGTGTGATTTGCACGTGCTTTCTGTTTTGTGAACCTTTTTTTTTTTTTTTTTTTTTATCACCCAGACACGTAGTACACACGCAGCTTCCAAGCACTTAACCAAATTCTTCTCTCATCTGTGTCGAAACTTCTCGTCCTAATTTAATCTCTTTGATTTTGTCAGCAAATGGTTTCAACTCAACACTTTTCTTTCTTTTGAAATTTCTTCCATAAATACAACCATCAGAGTCTGAATTACATTTATGAATATTCTCTCTTTACTTAATATTAAATATTATATTTAATAAGTATTATTATATAAATAAAAAATTATATTATTTTGAATTAATTATTTTAAAATTATTATTTATTTTAAAAGAAATAATTATTCTAAAAGAGAGAAGTGGTAGAGTTAGGAAAAATTAATTAATATTTGTAAATAATTGTAAAATATCAAATATTATGAAACAAAATTTTTTCTTCAAAATGATATCTATTTTGAAACAGAGAAAACTATAAACTAGAGGATGTTGAATTTTTTTTTTATTAATACAAATGATTTATTTTAAAAAAATTACTCATTTCATCCCAGATTTTCAGCCCAAATTTTATTTTTTGTCCGTCCCAAAATATAATTTACATTTTTTAAAAATATAATTAATTTACTGGTTGCTTATTATACCCTTACTTAATATATTATTGTAAAAAATTTATAATATCAAATAGTTATTACACTTGTTGGAAAATTAAATAAAATTAATTTTTTGGTGGTAAACTTCAATATATTGTTTGGCATATATTTTCAAAAATAATTTTTTTGATAAAAAATTTGAAATCTTGATTTATTAAATTCATTTATTTGGTTTATATTAATTAATTTGGCAATATTAATTGTCTTAAATTTACATTAAAGAGTTAATAATTTTAAAAATATTTATTATTGTTTATTTTAATATGAATGTGACGATATATTTGAAAAAAGTATATAGAATCAATTATTTTAACAGTATTACTTATATTTTTTAATATGTGTATAAAAAAAGTGAACTGAAAATTATCAAAATTAAAAGAAATTTGTATTAACTAAGTGTATATAAATATTCTTCTACACTCATTACACATAAATTAACTATTTGGAACTATCTAAAAGATTTATTATTATATCATTTTATTTTAAGTATAGAAAATGTATACTCTTTTAATATAAATATAATTATTTTATTATACACTCCATTTTAATATAAATGTCTTTTTTAAAACAAAAAAATTAATTATCTATCATTTTTATGTAATTGCATAATATTAATTTTTTTTCTATTTTATCTTTGTATTATTCTTATATATATTAATTAATTTTATAACATTTTTATTTAATTATTTTTTCATAACTAAGTCTATTAAATATTAATTTCCTAAATAACGTGAAATACCTAAAAATTAACACTTACATTGAACTGGAGGAGTAAGAAAGTACATACATTTAATATAAATAAATATTTTCATCAAAATCTTTCTGGGCTATTTGGAAACACTCTATCACTAAATAATAAGAGATAAAAGAGTTGTTAGATTACATAAATGTCTCAATTTTTAACTCTAAGATTTGTTTTAATTATATAAATTAAGTTTAATTAAGTTAGTAATATTAATGGAATTAATAGAACATATTTAAATTTTATTTAATTTAAAATTAAATTATAATTAAATTAAAATTATAAATATGTGTAAAGTTTTAGTGTTTCTGAGGTCATTACGCCATAAGGAGGGAATTTGATTTGAGCAATCAAAAACAAATTAATGAAATTAATTTTAATAATAGCACAGTGCGGAACACGCGGCAAGCAATAGCTAACGTTATATACGTCACAACCACTTCACATAAATTCCGACAGAGTCGGGCATTTTAAATACCCGTAAACTTCTCCTCTCTCGTCAACATTTGCCCCTTGTTTCTTCAAAACTTTCGATATTCTCAAATCTCAGGCAGTTCAATCCTAGGCGTTAACGTCAGCTTCTCCGTCGCACTGTAGTTGACGAGATTCATCTAGTACTTCCACGGTAGAATCATGAATCCTGAATAGTAAGTCTCTGATCTTATCCTGCTTCAGTGCCTCGATTCTGATTAGATTTCGTCTCATATAGATCTGAATAGAACTCGTTCTTAGGTTTTTATAATTTTGCGTCGTACGGATGATTGATCTGATAATTATTGGGTTTCTTATTGGTTTGATTGGTTAGATAATAAGATTTAGATCTAGGTGGTTTGACTTTAGATCAATTGACTTTTTCTCCATTTTTTAGAAATTCATTGGCAGTTATTATTATTTTTTAAAAATTTGTTGCTGTTGATGAATTTTCAGCGATTATTTGTTCAAGCTTTTGCTAATTGGAGATTCAGGCGTCGGTAAATCTTGTCTACTTTTGAGGTTTGCTGTAAGTTTTTTTTATCACTTTTATTCTTATCTATAATTTCTTCCTTTTTTTTTAAATTGTTCTTGACATATTCTTTTCAATCAATGGTTTTTGTTCAATGTTGTTGGAGTCGTAAGCGGTAGTTATAACATGATTTATTTTGATGGTTAGCTATATGCTCTTAACAAAAGCTATAAAATTGATTTTCTGATAACAATTGAGGATGCTGGTTGAGGAACTGAATAGTAGTATTTTGAGTTGGTTTTTTTTTTGAGGATCGTTTCTACATGATTTCTGGTCGTAATCAAAATTGTGGTGGTGATCAGGATGATTCTTATTTGGAGAGCTACATCAGTACCATTGGGGTTGACTTTGTAAGTAATTGTCACGAAGATTTTTGCCTTTGCTATCTCCTTTTGTGTTTCCTGTGTAACTGATTTTTTGTACTGTGTTGTATTGTGTAGAAAATCCGCACTGTGGAGCAAGATGGGAAAACTATTAAACTCCAAATTGTAAGTTATCATGTCAACTCACTTGCCTATGTTATTTTAAATTTGATGTTCACAATTTCTGGGTTGGTTTGTTGCAATTATGTCGAAATTCCTGGGTTTTTTTGGCTGATGGGGGGAGTCATTATGAGAATGTATATTGCTGGTGTTGAGAGTTACTCCAAATGGCTTTGTTTAATTTTTGATATGGCATGTTATCGGGGTAGTGTGTTAAACTTGTTCTCCTATTGTTATATTTGCAGTGGGACACTGCTGGGCAAGAACGTTTTAGGACAATCACAAGCAGCTACTATCGAGGAGCCCACGGCATTATTGTAAGTTCTATATTTTCTGTTATAATATCATGTTTTCAATTGTTTGCTTTTCTTGTGGGGTCATCTTATTCTGGTGGCCTTTGGCTATAGGTTGTTTATGACGTCACAGACCAGGACAGCTTCAACAATGTTAAACAATGGTTGAGCGAAATAGACCGTTATGCAAGTGAAAATGTGAACAAGCTTCTTGTTGGCAACAAGTGCGACCTTACAGCAAACAAAGTCGTCTCTTATGAGACTGCAAAGGTAACATTAGTTAATTCCTTCATTTGCATGCATTTTGCTGAATGGCTTTGGTTCAGTTTACCATTGAGTAATTTTTGGAAATTTTGTTACAACACTGCCTTTTCCTTTTTTCAGGCATTTGCTGATGAAATTGGGATCCCTTTCATGGAAACAAGTGCTAAAAATGCCACAAACGTTGAACACGCTTTCATGGCTATGGCTGCTGAAATCAAGAACAGGTTCCTTATTCATTTTATTTTCTCTGAAGCAAGTGAAATCAAATTGCAAATCTATATTTTTTTTTTTCAGCTGTGATCATACGCTGAAATTATCACCATTAGGATTTTTGCTGCACTAGATTTTCAGCTATTTATTTGTCTTTGTTGATGTAATTTTGATTTATGATCATGTTTTTGGGTTGACCCCCTTTTTTATTGCTTCCTTGACTACAGGATGGCTAGCCAGCCAGCAATGAACAATGCAAGGCCACCAACTGTGCAAATTCGAGGACAGCCTGTCAATCAGAAGTCTGGTTGCTGCTCATCTTGAAAGGGAATAAGTTTTAGTGGGTTTGAGATGTTAACCATGTTCATTGTGGCATGTAAAACTAGTTCTCTATTGATGGTTAGATAAGAAGAAAATTATTTGTTCTGATTTGCTTTTTCTTGTCAGTTTGTTCAGCACTGTTAAAACTTACATTCTTTTAAATGTAATTTGATTTAAAGAAACATTTGTACAAATTAGGAAATATTGGTGAATGCCAGTGTTTGCCTTTATTCGCTTCTTAATCTTTAATCTTTCCATTGCATATGATACATTTTTATATATTTTCATTAAAATCATATCTACTCGATGCACCAGATATACTCTCCAAACTTTATTTGTCCAGCTCATTAAAGAAGAAACTGGGAAGTTTATGTCTAGAGATTTGAAGCTTGGGTCTAACCACTGCCATTCTCTTCCATTAAGACTACAAATAAGAGGAAATAAATTTGTTTCAGGCAGTATATATGTTGTCCAGGCCAGCAAAATGGCCTCATCAACTACAGTAACCCTCTTTCTGCTACATGGGTATTGTCATCATCTTCCTGGTGCTCTCAAGTTCTTGTTCGCCTTCTGATGCGTACATGTTTCATTGTACCTACTTTTCCTAGTATCCCCTCTTTAAGTCATTAAAATGTAATGCCAGCTAATTTTTGAGACGACAGATTTCAAGCACCAAAAGTTGGTTCCATTGTTGTACCATAGAACCTGATTGCACTTTCCAATAATAGGCTGACAGGTGAATCACATCCTTTGTGAGCGAGGCTGAGGTTCCGTAGAGTTGCTCTTTCTTTAGTCGCTGGCCTACTTTTGGTTAAGGAACTTAATGACATGCAAATTTGTAAACTTACCAATAATCACCACAAGAGCAAAACCCATCCTTGAAATGATGAAACCTTGTATTATCTCTGACAATAACTTCTCTTCTTTCAATTGCTGATATGTACTTTATAGCTCGATGACAATCCCCACATACTCTTAAATTTTTGAACACCCGAATTGGTGTCCCTAGTGGCAATTTGATAAGGCCATAAGCAATTGCCAGCTTCTCACTGTGCCACAGCAAAAGCTGTTCTTTCTGTTCTTCCCCCACATCATGTAATGCAAATTCAAGATCTGGCACATATCCAGCCAATTTCATTTTCTTCTCTAACTCATTCAGTTTCTCATGTATGGAAGCTAATTCGGAGTGAACCCTATCACTTGATCGGAACTTGTGGACTGCATTCTTAACTTCAAGCCAACTGTACCCCGGGGTCTTCACTATGCTTTTGCTTTTCATTGACCGACGAACCCTTGAAACATGGTCCCATCGGTTAAGAGATGCATAAGCATTTGCAAGTTGCACATAACCAGTTGCGCATGTTGGATCAAGATCAAGCAAGTTCTTGGCAGCAAACTCAGCGATTTCTATATTTTTGTGTATCCTACAAGCACCCAAAAGAGTTCCAAACATGGCAATATGAGGTTTGAAAGGCATTTGCTTTATCAAATCTACAGCCTCATCCAACTTACCAGCTCGACCAAGAAGGTCAACCATGCATGTGTAGTGCTCCGGCTTAGTTTCCACTCCATAATCACTAACCATAGCGTAAAAATATTTAACCCCAAGATCTACAAATCCTGCATGATTGCAAGCCAATAGTACTGCAACAAAGGTAATCCAGTCTGGTCTAATTCCTTCCTTTTTCATCTCGTCAAATAAACCTAGAGCTTTCTCACCCACTCCATGTTGAGCATAACCTGAAATCATCGCATTCCAAGCAACTATATCCTTCTTTGGAATCTGAAGAAACAATTTCATAGCATCCTCCAAATCTCCACACTTACAATACATGCTAACCAACGATGTGCCTGCAGTCGTATCACTAGACAACAAAGACTTGCAAACTAGCTGATGAACTTGCCTTCCCAACTGCAAAGCAGACAACTCACTACATCCTAACAAAACACTACTCAAGGTTGACGAATTAGGCCTGATGCCAAACCCCACCATTGTCCTAAAAAGCTTCACACCATCCTCAGCTCGAAATTTCTCAACATAACCAGCTATCATAGCATTCCATGTGACAACATTTTTTGTCGACATCTCTCGAAACAATCTCTCTGCTAACTCAATCCTCCCAAACTTCATATACCCACTTATCATCGCAGTCCACGCCACCACACTGTTAACAGGTGCTATTTCAAACAATTTTACAGCAGAATCAAGATCACCGCATGCTATATACCCTGATATCATAGCATTCCACGTAACAACATTCTTATTAGGCATCATCAAGAACAACTCTTTAGCTCTCTCCATTTTCCCACTATATGCAAAACCAGAAACCATTGTATTCCAAGAAGCTATATCTTTATTGGGTATCCCATCAAAGAAAAATCGAGCCTTTTCCATGTCAGAATTATGCACATAACAAGCTAACATAGTGTTATAAGATATTGTGTCTGGTTTAGGTATTTTATCAAACAGTTCAAGGGCCTCCTTCATTTTCCCGCGCTTTTTCGAATATCCGGCCAAAATTGAATTCCATGTTGCTGTCGTTTTGACCTTCATGCTATTGAACACAGACATAGCAGAATCCATATCACCAGACCTGATATAGGCAGTGATTTTCTGGTTAGATAAAATGACATCATTGAATTTATAGCGGTGATGAAGATAAGAAATGTTGGGTGTTGGGGACATGTTTGAGGAAGGAAGGAAGTGGGTTTCAGGTGAAATGGACTCGGTGAATGATTTGGCATCTGGGTTTTTGAGTATGGAGGTGGAAAGTGAAGATGTTTGGTGTTCGGTTCGTGAGAAACTTGTCAAAGAATGAAGGGGAAGTGGGCAACTTTTTTTTCCTGAGAAAATGTACATGTTTGTTTAATGTTTTTCATTGAGTAATTGAAATCGCATGGGCATGAAGTTGAAAATTTGGGAAACAAATTTACTGCTTGCGATTTAATACAAGGATAAGCCTAGTGTTTTGCTCAATGATCAAGGTCCATGATGATACTCCTTTCACTTCCTCTTTTAGCATGTCTAGTATTCGCATTCAACAAATTTAAAATATATATACGAGTGATGTTTTAATACTCATGGTAATTTTTACATTCATCATTACTGACTTTTAGTTTTTAAATTAAAAATCTAATGATTCAGATTATTTTGACTTATAATTAATATTTATATTAAAAATTATAAAAATTTAGTATTTAATTATAAAAATAATAATCATTCATGTAGATATAACCATTGAAAAACTCTCCTTATATATATATATATATATATATATGCCTTATTTTTTATTTCAATTTAATTAACATAATATGATACATAAACATATAGACTTAATCTGATTGTTGCCAAAAAGACCGAGAAAATGAAATAATGCACGAGGCTTTATAAGCGGAGGCAGTTGGCAATTTTCCTGGGTTTTTCATGAATTTGGTTATATATATATTTGCAAATTTGACTTTGAAATTTATTTTGTAAATGAATCAAAGTTTAGCAAGAATATATTCAATTTATTTAAGTTTGTGAGCATTTGATATTATTTTTTAAATTTTTATAATACATATTGAGAATATAATGTTTAAAATTATATATTTTATTATATAAACAATCATAAAAAAAACATTTAAAATGAATATACAAAAAACATTTAAAATGTTTTTAGCAAAATGAAACTAATAATTTTAGCAATTTTATGAAAGATTTTTATATAATATAATGTTGCTAAAAAAAATTAAGTTCATGAGCAATATATGGAAACAATAGTGCTCAGTAGAAGTGATCGGATTAAGTTTTCAACCTTTGAAATTATTTGGAATTGAATTGAAAATCAGACTAAAGAATTGGTATCAAACTAAGATGAAAAAATATTCGTCTTAAATTAAAGTGTTTTTTAGATCCATCCAATTATTAGTCTAGATTCAATTCGAATATTTGGATATTTCAAATTTTTTTAAAAAAGTTAAATTTACAAAAAAAAAGAAAGAGTTTCTATACACACATATAGATGATGAATAATGCATTGGTTGGAATTGATTTTGTTATTAGAATGGATAAAAGTTAATAACCATATTGTCCTAAATTATTATTCTAGCTCCAATCGATTTGGTTGTTTTTTGACTTTTTTTTTTAATTTTAATTTCGAATACTTTTCGTTGTGGTTAATTGATCCAATTTGATATATTTAGATTTGTGCTTACTCCTAGTGTTCAACTGCATTTAATTATTAAAAAATAAAATAAAAATCCAAATTTAAATTTAAATTTAAATAAATTTGAATTAATTCAACAGCTCATTTTATTTGCAATTCTACATTAGATATTGGTGATTTGTCACATATAACCTACAAATTATTCCATAAAACCCTGAACAAATATCCATAATAGTAAATATTAATATTTTACATTTTTCTAAATATGAAATATTAATACTCTTTCGAATCTAATTACATTCGCAAGTTTTTTACTTATCCTAACCTATTTGTGACATTGGCACTACCAAACTTAGGCAATAGATCCAGAAAAGAGATTCGAGCTTTGAGTCCCTTCAAATGATTGAAACTCTTCCTAAATATTAATCTTTACTAACACTCCCGCGTTGCTATGTAACCTAACTTCTAACCATTGTAATTTATTTTTTAAAAGAATCCCCACCTTAAAAGAAACTTGGGTACTTGTGTAACTGCCTTGGTGTTTTCCAGCTAAAACAGGTCATATTTACTAGAGAAAAAATTTTAGATGGCTGTTAATAAGCATATTTAAAGACTTTAATCCTAAAATAAGCTGAAACCTGGCAATTAGATCAGTAAATTAATTATGTACCAAACTTATCAACTCTTAGATTACTTCACAAATATACAAACCTCGATGCTTCCAGTCCTCTTAAATTCGAGCACAAACCACATCTTGGCTTCCTCATTTAGCAACAAGGACAAGAAGGGAGCTACTCCATTTTCACACCCAATTTCAACCAACAAAAATGGTTCATTTATAGCAGCTGGAACCCAAGTATCCAAGTAGATTTAATTTTAAGCTCCTCATATATAATCCATACTATCGGGGCAGCTCCCCTACATCTTTTTGCCATTTCTTATTAACCATTACATCCCTCGCACAAATTCTTCCAACCAAATTCACTTCATCATCTTCCGAGTTTATCTACCTTCAATAAAAATCTCACAAACAAAATCCAGATCAAGCTGCAGTACATCATACAAGCCCTAAAATAAGGAACGGAAGCAATTCCACAAGTGTTATTTTCCCACTGCAAATGGTGCGTTGCCAAAAGCAAAGACACTAGAGGTCTGTATTAGGAAGTTTGGCTTGGTCATGGAGAACAATCATCAAACCAAGCCAAATTCTGCAAGGCGCACAACACCATTTCTTTGAAACTTTCGACTAACAACAAAGCTCATTCATTTCTCTTAAAGCATTAATAAAAATAACTATAAAAAACACGAGAGATTTAAAAACGACTACTAAGTTCTTTTGGCCTACTACAAACCAAAACTGATGCCACTACTCATTCCAAAGACATAATAATGACTCCATATTCCCTAAGTTAAACCCAAAAAAAGAGAGAGAGAAAGATGGGGCAGGGGAGTATGCATGCATATCAAGGTGAGAAGGAATCACAGGCAGATACTCATGGAGGAATATCCAAAATTTACACCCAAAAGACTAAATGTTAGAGGGTTTTTAATGCACACAATAACATTTCCCGTTGACTGACACAGACTTTCAAGGACATTGCCCAGGCATTCCAAACAGTGGAAGACCATGGGAAACTATGACAGATGCAGTGAGATATCACTTGCCACCCAAGGAGGGGAACTGCCCAGGATCTTCAATTGAAGGGGTAGTAACATCACGCGTGCTGCCTCCACCATCTCCACCCCTTGAACCACGGCCACGGCCACGACCACGACCACCAGAATAGTATCTCTCCCCATCAGCAGGCTTCAGGAACTCATTTATGCTCACAGACTACAAGGAAACACAAATTCCGCACTCAATAGCAGGCAAATGTATCATAGAAAAGAAGTGATGATCAACGGTTCAATTTCTTATTATCACAACGGATTTGTGAGGTAAAATCCAATAGTCCAACACATCATTCAATCACTATAATAACCAATGTTTTTAAAACCGCAATCAAGATCAAACCAGTTTAATGACCAGTACCCAGTTTAATTGGTTCAACTGGATCAATGAGTTGAAATATATATGATACTTTTGAAAATATTACATAAAGAATTATTTCATATTATGCTAGAAATTAGACATACATTAACAATCAGCTCATTCTAAAACCTTACACACACATATACATACATATAAAGAAAGAAAATAAAAGTTAACAAGTATAAGAAAGAGTCCTTAAAAAAAAAAATTCTTAATTGTAACAACAACAAATAGTGAAATTAATAAATTAAAACTATAAATCTCCACATTGTTTAAATTCAAATTGTCCAAAGGTGAGAAAAGAAGGAAGCAATCTTTATTTATGATTCTTATCTCGTCAAGAAGAAAATTATCTTAATCAATCATAATTATAGCAATAATTAACTTGATTAAATTTTTAACATGTAAATTATCTATGCTTAAGATTTCAACATGGAAATAATTTAAAACCAATCAAATAAGAAAGAAAATTTTTTGATTAAACATAATTATTAGTAAACTGGTTTGGGTGGGTTATATTTGGATTCCCTTGATTTTACTAAACAAATAAATTCTAAATTGCAATGCACTAACATCGAGTTTTAGTGGGTTACAATGGTTTGCCTGGTTCTCCGATTTTGACGAGGTTGTTGTTTGGACAATTTTAGTATAAACTGGACCAAATTGTGGTTCCCAGTTTAACGGTCCAACTGGCAACCCTGTCCAGTTTTAAAAACATTGACAGAACCTCAAACCAAACATATGCACCGTCCCTCCTATTGTAGTATAACTCCAAATTAGCCAAGGTAAAACATACAAAACATGTACAAATACAGAGAAAAATCCAAAGGATAATTACGATAGAAAACCTTCTGAGATTAAGAAAACATATCAACTACGGCCAAAAATAAAGTGATAGCTGTCAAATCAGGAAGCAAACAACCACTTAACGATGCACACCTTTTTGGCTTTGTCATCTTTGTCAGCAGCATCCTTTCGCTTGTCCTTTTCGGAACCCTTATAACAAAGTGATTGCAAGTCAATGCATCTATTTGACCATTATCAAAGAAAAACGATCACGCCACGTCCAGGGGGTGAATGTGTTCTTACCAGTTTTATAAAGATCTCATCATTGCTCTTTTTATTTGAAAGCTGAAGCATTGAGCCAAACTCTTTCTCCACATCAACCTTTCTTTCCTCAGGTTTCATAGAAAGCAAAGCTTTCTTCTTTTCTTCACGGATTTTCTCGTACTCTTCCAAAGTCATCTCCTATTCACCAAAAGAAAAAAAAGTATATGATATTAATGTCGGAAAATATTAAAAAAAATGCTGGACTTTGTAAACTTAAAATTAAATGCAAACTGGAATGACATGATTATGAAATTTTCATTTACAGCATGATTAGATACTCAGGTAGACAGAAGTGTTCCACTTTCCAAGAAAGAAAAATCAACAAGTTCAGTCAACCATTGCAAGATTAAAAAAAAAAAAAACAACATAGTCTACATAGTCAGATTGATATGTTCCTAAAAATCTATATGAAAATGATATAACTTGCATACTGGAAAAGCACAACCTCTATTTGATCATCTCAGAATACCATATCCTCTGTCATACCCAATAAAATATAACCAATTTCCTTCAATTCTGAGTCATGATCTTTCATGTATGAGTAACTCATTCAATAAAAAAAATGCATATAATTATAACAGATTATTTGCACAAGATAAATAGAACAGATTATGAATTAAAACTAAAAGACAAGAAAGAAAATTATATCAATTCCAAAATTGAACTTCCAAAACCGCTAACATATGTCATGTAGAATACAGCTTCCCTGATTGATCACTCTAGATAGCAATAGTTTCATGCTCTAGTTCCACCACACCAAAGGCCAAGTCCAACCAAACAAATATACACAGACAGTGGCAGGATAACACTTCATTCATCACAACTTGCAAATCCTGAAATCCCCCATTAAAGAGGCATAAAAAATTCTAACCACACTGTCTCACTTATATAACAGTGTTCTCTTAATTGCATGTGAAACAAACACGAATACCTAGATTCAAGAACATTTTCACCCCTGGGTATCTTATACTATCATTCACATAGTAGTCCAATGCTACACTTTATCCTGATATGAAGAGCCGAAATTCACAGAACAGAGAACAAACAATAAACTGTATCCTAGCCTTGAATAACCAGTCTTGAGCTGAGCTGATAAAATCTGTCACCGATCTACTGTGAAATTTTAGTGTCACAATAACAATTAAAATAATTCCAACTCTACATGAAACCTGATTATGCAAATGTATATTTCATGAAACAAGCCCACAACCAAATCCCAAAAAGATCATGCACCTTGTCTTCTGGCTCCTTCTTTTCTGCTTCAGTTGCAGGACCATCCTTGTTGGCATCTGCTGCATCCTCCTCTCCTGGTTGCTTCTCAGTACTAATATCCTTTTCATTTTCAACAACTGGTTCCTCAGTCTCCCTTTATTAGCAAAAAGAGTAAATAAGTATCAAAGTGCTTGACTGGCACTGAAGATATGAATTGTATGAACTACTGGAATTGGCAAAGTCAATTACTTACGGAGCAATTTCATCTGTAGGAGTTCCCCAATTACCACGACCAGCTCCATCACGTTTGATTTCATTCCTGTTCAAAGATTAAGAAAACCAATAGAGGCAAATCATAATTGTAAATAATATAGGAATGAGACAAATACTAACCCACGACCAGTTCCACTGTGACGTTCATAGATCCTACGAGGGCGCTCCCCTTCTCCAGCATCCCCATTGCCAAAACCACCACGGCGACCTCCACGGAAACCACCACGAGGGCCACCAGGGGGGCGCCTTTCAGAGGGCTTCCCCGCATCTCCCTCATCAGATGGTTTGTATCCCCCAGAAAATCCATTGGTGCCGCCAAAGGTAGTTTCAGTGTTATTTGAATCACGATTAAATCCTCCACCACCTCCACGCCCACGGCCAGAGCCATGTCCACCACCTCGGCCCCCTCCACGTCCACCTTCAGTTCTTGCTTCCCTCACTACTCAATGATGGTCAAAATTAGATATGCAACATTAAAAAAAATCAAATTTCCACTTCAAACAAAACCGTTTTTTAGTGCAAAATACACAAATGAGCAACACAAGCTGACAAAATATTCACGATGTGACTCATACTTGTATCAAAATGTCTTAGATTATGCTATTTCAATGAAATTTTTTCTTCCATCCACTGATTTTGCTTTCAATAGCAATAAATGCAAAACAAAATTCAACATGGCCACAAATTAATATCCAAGTGCAAAACAACCATCACATAAATTGCATGTTTAGCTCAAGTCGAGTAAACTTTAACAAAAACAGAAATAAACAGATAAAAGAGCAATTTCATTGGTAAGAAGCAATAAGCTAGCTGAATTGAATAGCAAGAAGACCGAGTTTCAGATTCTAAAACTCGAGCCACCACGCATAAAACAAGACCATTTGATTACAACTAAATGCATTCACTCAAATATCAAATCCAAACAAAACAGATAAATAAAAAATCAAAAAAGACAACTTTATTCTCTTATCTTTTCTTCCTTGCATTTCTCAGCCACAAAATATAAAAACAACAAAATTACAATCAAAACTAAAAAAACAACCACAAACAGATAAAAAGCAAACAAAACTTCTTCCTTTAAAACATATAAAACTATAAATAAAAGCATTAAAAAAAATAAAGACAGCAAATCGAAGCTTACCGCTGAGAAAAAACAATTAAAAACAATAAATCAAAGCTTACCAGCCTGAGAAGGAGGAAGTGGTTTAGTAGGAAACTTAGATGGCTTAGCCGGCTGAGCAGGAACGGATGACTTCTTAGGCTTCTCAACCTTGTGCTGAGCCTGAGCAGAGGCGGCAATGAAGAGAGTAGGGTCCTCATTATCATCGTCGCCTAGAAGATGGAAAGGGTTCATGGTCGCCATTGTGTTTGGATGGATAGATAAGATAAACTTAGACCCGGATTAGATAACCCTTAAGAACCCAGAACCAATTCTATTGCTGCTGCTTGTTTAAACCCATCATCGGATCGAAGATTGGGAAAGAGGGTAGTTGTGGGAATGGTCAAGTGAGTAAGGCGTGTTTAGAGAGAGAAAATTGGAGAGAGTATGAAGAAAGTGCAGAAATGTAACGGAAAACCCTAAAGCCAGTGCGGCAGAGAAATGATTGTTGTCTCAACCTGATCTTAAAAACCCTAGTGGGAAATATTATAGTGTGTTAGAGTACATTTCATCAGTGTGAAATTAGCAGGATGTTTTTTTTTTTTTCTTTAACATTAATTGATCTTGTTTGCATTAGCTCTCAAATTATTTTTTTAGCAGATATATATATATATATATATATATATATATATATATATTACAAAACCTGACACATAGTAAATAAATTTTAATTTATATGAATAAATTAGAGTCATAAGCATATCGAAATAAAAAAAAATTGATTAAATGAATTGATCTATCTAATTTATAATAGATACTATTAAATATAATTATATAATCAGATTAATTGGTTAATATATTATATATAACACAATTATACCCATTTAAACACAATTTAAGTAAATATATTTATATATAATAAAATATCTTTGAATTTATGTTTTATATTTGGTTAGATTTAGAATTTTTACTCTATAGTTTCTCAACATATAAATATATTTATCTAAAAACTAAATATTTTTCAATTTTTCTTATATATTTTCAAGTTTAATATATATTTATTTATTATGATACTTTAGTATTTATTATAACATAATTAATTAAATTGATTAAACATACTATATCATATAACATATTTCATAAATATGTTTGTATTAAAATTAAAGATTTTAATATGATTAATTAAATAAATAATATTCAAGTTAATTATTTTTCTATTATATACAGGTCTAGATACCATACGACACAAATTCTCTCCGCCTACCCCGACACATACACACGCACGTATATATCTATATATATGCGTGTGGAAGGTCGAAAAAACTTCTTTTTTAACATTGAATGACTTCTAATATAATAAAATAAATATAAAAATAACTTAATATAATATTAAAAAGTGATATATAACTTACTTAAATATAAAAAATGTTATTAATTTTAAAGTATTTAACCTAACAAAAATTATACCCATTTATTTTCTACATGTCAAAATAAATGTTTAAAAAATAACATAACATCATTTTGATGAAAAAATTGGTCTACTTTTCATTAGAGACTAAACATTAAAACAGATTGTTAATTATAAGCACTTTATTGATATGTATAAGCTAAAATTGAAAATCCACTTAAATTTTGACATTTTCGGTAATTAAGTTTTTTTATAAATTTAAAAATAGCATTTAGTGATATATTTTTTAGCAACATTTTTTTATTTTTACCTCAAAATAAAAATCAAGTTTATTCAGCAAAAACTTCCAAACTGAGAATTTTTACTTTTTATGAAAAAATTATTAATTGAAATTTCTAGGAACTACATTTATTTTTTACTCCAAATAAAATTTTAAAATTTTAATGAAAATTTAGCATTTTTATTTTAAATTTTTATTTAAATAGAAAATTATTCAGTTAATCAATTCAAGTTTGTTAGTTTAATTTTATATTTTTTAGAACAATTAGTATAATTTGATAGCTAATTTATTTCGCTTTGTTAATTGAAGATATACAATTTAATTTATAATCTAAGAATAATCTGTTTTGTAATTTAAAATATTTATGATTTATTTGCTTTAATTTTTTATCTATATTTTTAAATAAATTGACATATATTGGGAGGTTTAACTATATTGATAATAAATTGACATATAGAGTTTATTAAATTGATAATCTAGGTGTAAATCAAGTTTATGCATTTATTAGTACGATAATCAATTTATTAATGTGACAAATTTATTAGTTTTTATTTATGAACTAAATAAATCAATAATAAATATTTAACTCCAAACAATTCAATTTAGCAAAATAAAGTTTTACTTTTATTTTAAAATGAATTTGGCAATAAAAATTTATTTTTAAGTTTAAAATAAAATTAGTAACATAATCTTTTTGTCGCTAAATTAGCAACAATAACCCTATGAAATCTCTCATTGGATTATCAATCGATTGATCTTTTTATCGCTAAATTCTTGGCAATGAATTTTTCTATTGCTAATTCATTTTGATGATGAAAATTAAAACTTTATCATTAGAAATTTTCACTGTTAAATTATTTTTTTTAAAAAGTGATTGAGACTCCTCAGAGAATCCTTATAACAATAGCCTAGCAACTAAGTAAGAATCTGCTTTAGAGAATAATAAAAAAAAAAAAAGACAATAAATGTTTATTCAATAAAAAATTGAAATACATTTCTCGTGGAGTGTCAAGGACTGTTAATGATGAAATGAATATTTTTTTTTTCTTAAGAAACATGAAAAAGTTATTAATATCAAACTAAACATTGTTTTTTTATAAAGAGATATTAGGAATAAGTAATTAATGCCAGACAAGAAATCTTATCCGTCTTTTTTTTTTCTTTGAAAATAATTTACCTTGTTAGAGTTTTAAGGATTGTCCATATAAATGGCAAAAAAATTCTTTTTAATGTTCAAGAAAGCAAATTTTTTTTATCATATTTGTTACATTTTTTATTTTATCTATTGTTTGAAAGTTTTTATTTAGGTTTGTTATTTTATTTTTTTGTGTGGATTTTTGTTTTTTTAATTTTAGTGATTTAAAATCAATTGTCTATTAATATAAATAATATATTATTAAACATAATCTCTTATATTTGTTCTGAAATTTTATATAAGCTAGACTTATACTCATGCATTTTACAGTTATCGTAATAGCAAATTAACTTAATATGCAACTCAAATAGGTAAGATTTATTCAAAAATTTTTATGTCAAATAAATAATTAATGGCATAATTAATTTAAACTCATAAATAATTGGTTAAATCAATTTGATTTAGTATATGATATAATTAGTGAAACTGTGACATTAGTTACTAATTTTAAGTTGTGTACTATATATTTGCACTATATAAATGAAGTTAAAATTTTGATAAGTTAAATAAATAGTTGATATAGATTAAAAAAAACAATAACTACAAATAGAGATAGTGATTAGTAAAACTTAATTGATTGTGTATTTTCAATATTGCATAGAAAATTAATTGACTACATAAGAAAATTAACTAAGTTGATTATGCATTTTTCAAGGTTAACTAATATGATTGTGTATTTTTCAAGATTGAATGAAGAAACTAAATAAATTATTATCTACTTTTTTAAAATTACATTAAAAAAACAAGAGATCTCTTATATTTGTTTTGAATGACATGTGTTATATCAATTGAAGGACATTTGGGCATAAAATAATCGAAGAAAATTTTTGTCACTTGCATAATTGAAGGAAAATGCTAGCATCATTGACTTTTGTTTTAACAATATTTAATAAATTTAGATTACATCGTGTTATAGTACTATATATAACAAAAATCTCCATAATTAGTAAAAGTACAAAATTATTAAAAAAAATTTATGGTGAAAATAAAATTATAATTTCATAATTGAGCTAATGTGTCATTATCAACAAAGTTAATAATCGATTTTATATTAGTATTATATAACATAATATTTTTTTTATAGATATCGTATGACTATTTATAAATAAAAAAATATTTATTATTTTCAACGTAAGGGATAATATAAGTAATTCAATTTGTAGTTAATTTTACATGGTTAAAATGTGTTTTTTAAGTATGATTAGCATTTGAATTTTCGTATTTAGCTTGTTGCAATAAATATTAATATTTTTAATATCGAATTGGAGATGAAATAGTACTATATGATAACATAGTAGAAATATATTTTAATATTTAATTTTTGAGTAGAATTAATGTATGTTTTTATAATTTTAGATTTTTTCATAAAATGATTTAGTTTTTTTATTAAATCTATTTGATCCAATTCTCGATTTTTTAATTTTAACTAATATTTTAAATAAGTTAATTTTTATTTTTTTTTAGAAAAGTTAATTTTTAATTATTAGTCAAATTAAATCACAGATTAATTTTTAATTTTATCAATTCAAATGTATTAGATTTGATTACGAAAACCTTAACAAATACTTCTAATGTGGTTGTCGAGTATATTGTGGGCACCGACTTGGCATATCTATCGATGGTTTTTTTAAGACATGCAAATTGCTACACGAGTCATTTCTAAAATATATGCATATGAAATGATTATGTGAAAAGTTTACGGTAGTAAATTGATCGAAAATCAATTATTTTACAAAATAGAATATTCATAAATTTGTAGATATCACCATGTATCTTCTCTCAAAAATGATAAAATATTTCATTATTTTTTTTTAATTTTACTATGATATGCTAATTATTCCTTACTTTATAAAATTATTTTTATATCATTATATTACGAGAACATTGCATTAATTATCTTTTCGTCATATTTAAAGACTTTTAATAAAAGTGGAAAGGTCAATGTACATAAAATGATATTTTCTTTGATACCCGAATTTGCCTTTATACCATTTCACATTTTTCAAAAATTTAAAAATGCATCAAAATTGAATGTGACACACATCACAATGATTTTATTATGTGTTTAAGCATTTAAAAAAGTTAAAAATGAGAAGAAGGATAATTGGGATAAAAAGAAAAGAAAATATCTATAATGTATATTATTTTTTAAAATTTGTTTATCTATAATAAAAATAATTAAATTTTATGGAAGTACTAATACAACGGCCACCGTAATATAATGACATAAAATGTATTTTTGTAGAATAAAAAACTATGTATTATATTGTTATGATAAAGAAATTTGTCATGAAGTCAAAGTAGTTATTAGGACCTTTGAAATTGACCAAAACCAAGTCTGTACTAAGAGTACCACGAAAACGAGCCCAATCGGCATTATTATTGACAAAATTATGACCTGGTATGTTGATGGCCTAATTCAAAGCTTCAACTGGCCTTTATTTTAATTATAAAGAAAACAAATATCCAGGGCCCAATATTTGATGGGCTAATAATTCCTCATATCATGTTGCCATGCGGAATATAATTTTTTAAATAAAATAGAATTAATGTAAAAATTTATCAAAGTTTTGAAAATATTATTCATAAGAAGTTTAAAAAAATAATTCAAATAATTGAAAATTAGGAATTCATTAAAAAACCAATAAAAAAATATCACTTTATATGTTTCAAAAACGTTATCACCATTCTTTTTTCATACTATTAAAAAATATTTACTGTTATACCAATATATTTTTTCATTTATACCTTAATTATATTTAATGAAAAAATAAATATATTTTTAATTTAGTAATTAATGAGAGTAAATTGAAAAAATTGTTTATAAATATTTTTGATACAATGAAAGTGAATATATATTTTGAGATATCTCTAATAAAATATAATGGATAACTTTTTTGAATCAAATGGAATATTAATGATATGCATACATACTCTCAACCCTTTAATCATAGTTAGGTCAAAATTTTCTTTTCTGTTTTTTCTTTTTTTTTTAAAAGAGATCAAAATTTTCCGCAGAAGGAAAAAAAATGATGAAACTTATTAAAGCAATGTGTTATGAGAGTAGTAATTTGTCAAAAACGTTAATTTCAACGAAGACTTTGGTTTCCCCTCCACATTTAGGGTTACATATCATGTCTACAGTTCAAGACTTTTGATCTTTCAAATTATGTCACCCTTTTGACGTCATACCTACTTCAAAAGTTAATTGTTTAGAGAGAATACTTTTGTCTTTTTTTTTTAAAAAAAAAACTCAATAATTCCACTTTTGCAATTAAAAAATGCAAATATGAAAAAATCTAAATAGATAGAATCAATGTTATTAAAATCAAATTGATTAATGAACTAGTCGATTAATAAGTTTCCAATTCAATCAATATGATCGATTTGATTCAATCAAGTGAATAATAAATAAATTTAAAAAATATGAAAAATATAAATATATTTATAATAATTAAAAATAAAAATATTAAAAATTAGTTGAATCAAACTAAATATGTTACTAATCCATTCTCAATCCAGTTCAATTCAATTTTGAAACATTAAAAAAAATTATATATCTTATTTTTCAAATAATTTCATGTGATTAGTTGTGCGAAATGGGTCATTGTCAATATTAGGGATGGAGGAAGAAATTTTTTAAACCCCTGTTAAAAGAAACCTATCATTGATAGGGTTTGAATTTAAAATCTTTTAGTTTCAATGCATCCCGATTTTCAAAAATAAACATAATTTTGATTTGTGCTCCGAAGAGACTTCAGTTCAATGAAAATTCAATTGAATTTTTAAAGTATTTTTTAAATAATATATGTTAAATGTTATTAATTGAAAAAACGTACGTAAAATATTTTATTGGGCCATCGCACAACAACAGAGTTGGCCGAATTTTTGGAGAGATCTTACTTTTATTTTCAAAAATACTAATCAAAGTTAAAATGATTTAATCATTAATTTTTTTAATTTTAACTATTTAGGAGAATTTTTGTCGAAATTTAATATTTTTATTTGCAAACACTTTCATAGCAAAGTAAACTTCTAAGTAATTTCAGAAAAACAAGATTTTTGTATTTGTTTGAATATAAAATATTTTGAGAAATTTAAAATTAATATTTTTTATTTGTACATAAGATAGTTCAAATAAATTATTATCATGTCTCTAATACAATTGCATGTTTTATTTAATTAATTTATATGAAAAGTCTTATAGAGTAAAATCATAGTGATCAATGCATAAAACATAATTATAATATATAATAAATATAATTTAATAATATTTATAAAAAATATTATAATATTATAATATAAATTATTTAATATTATTTAATATTACTAATTAATTATTCTCTTATCTTAATAAATTATTTAATAACTATAACATATTAATAATTTAAAATATATAGTATATGATAATCAAAATTTAAGAAAATTTAAAAATGTTTTAATTACTCAATGAACTAATAATAGATTATAGTTTTTTGTAGTTCAATAATTATTTTAATTAAAAATAAATGATAATTTGTATTTTTAATTTTAATTAAAATTGTCTTAAACCAATATATAAATTTGAGTTTAGTAAATAAAAATATATATAAGGTTATATATGTCAATATATTATATTAATTAAGGGTATATTTATTAATATATAATTATATAACTTTTAGTAATTATGGGAAAGTAATGTTTCACTTTTTAGATGGAAAAATACTTTCTCATATAGATGGAAAAATAAAAGTAGAGTTCAGAGCTATTTTCTCTTTAGATTCCGCAAACCAAAGCCTCCTTAATATATTTACAAATAACTTGACATAAATTAGTAATTATGTCTTTTTTATAAGGGCTGGCAGAAAAACAAATAACATAAAAGTAAAAGTATTGTAACCATTTATATAATTAAAAATTAGTAAGTCATCAACTTGTTATAATAAGTCAATAATATGGTACTATAGCGACACTTTAATTCTAACCCATAAAAGTATATTGTCATTTTTTTATTACTATGAACAATTCTTTTTTCACAGAAGAAAAATTTTATTGGGAGGGACTAGGGAGACAACCACCTGAAGTGGAGAATCCCTGCCTTTCAAAGTTCAAACTCAAGGCGCGTGCCTTACTTGTATACAATTTCTTTACATTAGAACTTTGATCATTCAGCAATTTTACTAAA
>CATIWR010363414.1:0-17120 GCA_949677035.1 Omphalea diandra
TTTTTTTTGTTTTTTTTTTTTTGTGTATTTTTGTTTTTTTTTTTTTTTTTTTTTGGGGAATTTTAATTTTGTTATTTTTCTTTTGGTGAAATTCCCGGGTTTTCTGGTTTTTTTTTTTTTAATCCCCCCCCCCCCCCCCCCCCCCTATGGATGTGAATCTGATAGTTTCTTGGATTGTTTTCTTGCAAAATTAAACATTTGGTTTTTGTGGATCTTGGGGCTTGTTAACTATAATTAGATGTTTGGAGTACTATTTTTATTTTTATTTTGAAATAGTCATTAAATTGTGATTAAATGCAGAAGTAATTTACAGTGTAATTCAAAGTTTGTCCAAATCTGAAAATTGAAAGAGGTTTGGATTTTTGGTGTACGAAACAGAAAAATAAAAGAAAAACTGAATTATATTTATCCAATTCTGTTTTAAAATCTGAAAAGCAATAATACTTTTGGAATCTGATTCTTTTTTGGGAATTTCTCTAAGTTTTCTACTTTTCAAATATTGGGCATGGAATTTTTAACTTTATATGAGAGCAAAGTTTTGAATTTTAGGATAAAAAAAAAGAAGAGCTTCTTTAGTTCTTTTATGGCGCTTTCCTTTTTATATTCTGCTGCTTTTTTTTTTGGTGGGGTGGTTATGTATCAGATCATTTTTTTTTTTTTTTTTTCTTTTATGGAAACTGAAAATTTGAATACCCAGAGACCTTTTGAAACAACAATCTTGGAGGATCTTATGGGTCATATTAGGTTTGTACTGGGTCTGGATTTCTGATATATGTGTATAATTGTGTTTTGTGTTGCAGTCTGGATGCTGTAAACCAGCAGATGAATGCAATTACCAGTATGTCAACTCAACCACTTGGACTGCACCGCCTACAACAAATTCCACAAACCCTGACTGTAAAGCTTGGAGCAATGATCCACAAGTTCGGTGCTATAACTGCAATTCATGCAAGGCTGGACTACTAGATGATATCAAGCGTGATTGGAAGAAGGTTGCTGTTATTAACATCATATTCCTTGTATTCCTCATCATTGTCTACTCTGTTGGATGCTGTGCTTTCAGGAATAACAGAAGGGATAATGCTTATTTCTCTGGATGGAAGCACCCATGAGGAGGGAGGGGTTTCTGAGTAGTGATATGTTGATGTAGGATTATTAGTTTTACCCAGCTTTTATTTGCTGCTTACTCTGTTATCATGTTATTAGCGGTTGCTTTTTGTTGTTTCATGTATAGCATTTAATATGCTTTTTTTTTTTTAAAAAAAAAAGAGTTCTTAGAACACCCTGGATATATATATATATATATATATATATTTCTTTATATATTATCTTATATGCTTTCAAGTGATTGCCCTTTTTTTAGGGTTTAATTATTGAAAAAATCTAAAATTGTAGTGCATTTTTCAAATTTATTTATAGGTGTCTTTTTTTTAAAAAAAATAAAATTCAATTTTACTTGTAAAAATTTATCTTAGAGTCGGAGTTTAAATTGATGACATGAGATAATTTTATTATTAACATTTTTTTAATACTCGAAGAAGTCTAAATTTTTTCTTCTTTTTTTTCGTTCATTTTTATATAAATTAAATAAGATTTGTATCCATTATCACTATTTTTTTATTATTAAACAAGATAATTGATATGAATTTTATTTGATTTCTAACAAAATGGATAAAAGAAAAACAAAAAGATTTTTTTAAAATAATGAAATATATTTTCATTCACAAATAGACATACAATATTAATAAAAAATATTTTTATGATTTAAAATAAATTTATGAAATTGATCATCAATATTACTAATAATTATTCGTTGATTAAACTCTGAAATTATCTTTTCTTTTATCATAAATTTTTTTCTATAACTTTGTATTTTTATTAATTATGAAAATTCTCTATTAGATATGTGTTGTTATAATTTGATGTAAACTAAAATATATATGATATACTAGAATAAATTTCAAAGTCAATATCTAATAATACATCATTATGTACTATTAAATAATTGATTTGAAATCATTAAAATTTTCATAAAAAAAATTTATGAAGAGAAATAAAACAATAAACTTAAATAAAACTCTCAAAAGAGATAAAAATAATTAATCAAATGAAATAAAAAAAATCAACTTTATTAAAAAAAAGAATAAAAATGAGTTTTATATTGATAATGGCTTAAAAATACTAAAAAATTATTAAAAAAAGAAAAATGATTAGAGTTCCATTTGAGAGAAAAAATTTGATTTTAATTGATCAGAATTTAGTTATAAAGTAGACTTAAAAGAAAATTTTACATTTAAATTTTGTTGTCAAAAATAAAATTGAAAATTATTGATTTTTTTCTAAAGTGATTAACCCTTTGTTTGGAAAGAGGTTAAATAAGGAAGAAAGAAAAATAAAAGAGAATTATGATTTTTCATTGATTTGGAATGAAAGTAAAATAAAGATAAAAAGAAAATAGCTATTATTTTTCTCTTTTTATTTTCTCTCCAAAATGGAGAGAAAATATAATGATTGAATGATATTATAATGAATTTACCTTTTTACCCTTAATATTTCAAGTGAAGGAGGAAAAATAAATTTATTTTTCATCCTTTTTTTATCAAAAGAAAAATAAATGAAGGAAAATAAAATTTATTTTCTCTCATTTCTTTTTTATCCAAACATGAAGAAAAAAATAAATGAAAGAAAATAAAATTTATTTTCCTATTTATTTTCTTTTCTTGCTAAATAATTTGGCAAATATAGGATAAAGCTTTCTTCAAATTGTTTTGGTTTAATGATTCAAAAATTCTAAAAGTATCTGTATATTTGCAATTATAACTCAAACTTATAAACTTTATAATTGAAATTTATTTTTGAAATTTAGTAATAATTATAGTCAAATTATAAAATTAAAAAAAAATTAGTGTGCTTATTATTTATTAATTAATTAATTTTTTATTAGTTAATTATCAATTATAATTTAATTAATATTTAATGAATAAAATATTAATTAATTAATATCTAATAAATACACTTTTTTCTCAAATTTATTATTTAACTATATTTATTTTTAAATTTTAAAAATAAATCTTAATTATAAAATTTATAAATTTAGAGTATGTGTGTATATTTTTAGATTTTTTTGAATCGTTATCCTAATTGTTTTCTTGTTGAAAGTCTCTCTTGTCTTGTGCTAAGCGGAATTAGAGAGCAGGCAATGTGGACAAAATTTTATTGCTTTGGGGGCCCATATTCTGATTTCTAGATTTTTGTTTGCTTGAATGTGGAAACACAATAATACGTCTGCTTCCATAACGAGTGGTTGGTAGGCAGTAAAGAATGTGAGGGAAGGGTAGAGTTGGATCATTAGCAATCAGGCAATTTAAGTGCATACTTTATAATTGATAATTAATTATACTCTCCTGATAATATTTGTAATTAATTGGGCAATTTCATATGTGGACTGGAGCTTAGTTGTTTATAGTAGATAGATATCCCATAAATTGACAACCAAAGAAGAGCCAAAGGTGGTGGTTAGCACAGTGGAATCATATAGTGTGTTCACATGAGTTTTGGGGCTTTGCACCTAAGAACCGCAAAAATTTTGCTATATTGAATGTAGTTTTTTTTTATATATATATTTTTTATGTTCTGTGACTTGATTTGAGTATTGGCTTGATTGAATCTGTAGGGTGTGATATCCAATGTGTCGTACATGTGCTTGGTTCGGCCGAATAATCTGTAAGATAAACAGAGTCAGGGAAAAGCTCGACTTTTTGATCGAAAGCCTACTCTAATGACTAAGCTAGCTATGTTTGATTTGTGAGTGAAGAATATAGAGAATACCCGAAGACAAGGAGAGATACTTGAGGCTTTTATATTGGGTTATACTCCTGTAGAGAGTGGCTAAGTCACTGTTGAGAGTGGTTAGTGATTAGTATTTGGTTAGACTTGTGTGACTTATGGTGAGTTGAGCGAAGCGAATCAGTTGGTTCTTGGCTAATGGGTCTATCCGGTTCTATGGGTTGGTGTAAAAGGTTAAGTTGGGCCTTATGAGGTATTGAGCTCGACCCATTTGATGTCTAAGTGGTATCATATGTCCCCCTCTCAATCCGAGTCTGTTTACATCTCAGTTTTGTATTGGTTTGGTGGCTGAGTTGATATGGTTGGGCAGATATTAAGGGCGATCACGTTAGCTTGAGCTTTTGATGTTTAGGAGAGAGTTTTAATTTTGGAATCTTGAAAATCAAAGCGTTGTCACAGTTGATGATACCATATGTCGCTTGATTATCGTGCCTTGGTTGTAGTGCTCCGATTGATTTGTCATGAGCCATCTAATGGAGCGACGGTTCTTTTGGCCCTGTCTATTCATCTTCGGCCTTAAAGGGCTATAAATAGGGAGTCCCCCTCTCATTTTCCTCATTGGTGATTTTCTCTTTTTTCTGCTTAGGGGTTTCTTCTACCATCGAAGAGTTTTCTTGTAAGAAATTTATTCTTATGTTGCTCAAAGATTCATTTTTTGAGGTTTGTTCTTGCTTTTCTTTTTGGTTCTTCTCTTTCTTTTGTTTATTCTACCTTAGTGGTTATGGATTTGCGAGACGAGCCTTCTGCCTTTGGGAGGTTGATTCAGGATCTAATATTACCTAGGGTCTACAACTTGGGCTCCATCTCGGGTAAAGAACCAGTGGGAAGGAAAGAGAGAGCTTCTACGAGGGAGCACCAAATAGGGGATCAGGATGGGATGAGGGGATGGATTGAGGGGGCAGAGGCTAACCTTGATGAGCTAGCCGAGATGACTCAATAACCATACCTTTACGAGTCCGCAGGTAGTATCTTTGAGTGACTGAGATCGCTAGCGGGTTTACCAAACTGGGCCTTATATAATTTATCGGTTGTATAGGATTCCAAGCGAATTTGCTCTAAGCGTGCCTAAATCAAATTTATGGGTATTCTCATAGTTGGAGCCGAACCAATTCATTTTGTATGAGGAGGATTTGAAAGATGGACTTCAGCTGCTAATTCCTCAGCTTCTACAGCAAGTGTTCGCCATGTAAAATGTTGTTTCTTCTCAGCTCAATCCTAATGCCCTTCAAATATTAGTGAGGATGTTCCTGTTGACTCAGGAGAAAAGTAGGTGTTTACCGTTGGTGTGTTCAAACACGTATATTCCTTTAATAGTCAAGCTAAAAAGGATCACTACCAAGTATCAGCTCGACCCGATTTTGAGCTTTTATCCAACTATCTTAATCCATAAAGTGTTGGAAACACAAGTTTTTTATAATGACCTATGCTGAGGAGATTTCATTTCCTTCAGAGTAGATGAGGAAGGCCAAATGAAAGATGGACATCGAGGTATATCATCTAAGATGTCGATATAGTGAAGAAGATCTAAACTGATGATTACATTAATTTGATCGGGCTCATAAACAAACACTATCTTGTGATAGGGTTGAATGGTATGACACTTTAGCAGCTATTTAATATGTTGACTGATTGTGTTAATATCATTTTATTTTGCAGATATGGATCTTAAAGAAATGAGTGTTGAGATGATGAGCCAGAAAGTTACGTGGAAGGAAAAGGTAAAGAAGAAGAGTCAGGTGAAGCAAACTGTCAGTCGAAAGAGGCCTACCTCAGTGACGGCTGTTGGAAGTGTGTCCTTGCCTAAAGATGTCAAGCCTACCGTGACAGTTACACTTCCCTCCAAACTAGTGGAGCAATCGGTTGGGCTTGGTTCATTACTAAAGAGGCTTCGAGTAGGTGTGGTATAGTTTGACTCAGACGAGGAGTCATTCATCATTCCTTAGGGCTTAGACCACTGTCTTGACCCTCGACCTTATTTGTTGAAGAAGTATAAGGGTAGCCTAAATCACAAGACAATAGTTAAGACCATGGCTCAATTGTGCACCTTTCCTAGGGAGGAAATGACGTCTAATCCATGACCAACAAACAACTAGTGACTTGGATGAACATGCATTAGCTGAAGATAGGGCGAGTGATTTTACTTTAAATTTGTGTCAAATGTTTGTCTTTTTATCTTATTTATTATGTGTGTGGAGGCAGCGGTAGCTAGAATAGTGTTAGACCAACGTCTCAAGGTTTCTAACTAAAAGGTCTAGGACTTTGTTAAGATGGAGTGCCAGTTCATAAAAGCTCATGATGCTACTTAAAGAGCATCAACATACCTTAAAGTAGGTCGAATAAGGGGGCTCAACTGTTTTCATTGACAAAAGAAGGATTATTTACTATGAAAAGTGAGGTTGTTACGCTGAGTGCTAAGAAGGCTGAGTTGGAATGACGTCTGCTCTTATTCTCTAATTGGAGCAGGAAGTTTAACTCTAAAAGAAAAAAAAAAAAAAGGAAGAGGTTTAGGGGGTAGAGTTGAAAGAGGTGGCTCGGGTTTGTCTGAACTATAATGCTTTCTTTAGGCAGGCGGTAGTGAAGATGTTCTCGAGTCAAAATTTTGATTTTGCGGTGGACGTCGATCTTTTTGCAGTAGTAGTGATGCCAACCGAAGAGGATGATAGAAAGGATGATGGGGATGAAGATGTATTGTAGGCATTGAGAAAAGGTCGAAAGAATAAAGTATAGGCTGTATGTAACCTTTGGCTTATGCCTCTATGTTGTATCAACATTTTTCTAAGTAGTAAGGATTCCTCTTCTTTTCATCATGCTCCCCTCTCCCCCTTCCCCCCTTTTTGCCTTTTTCTTTTAGTAATTACGTTTATCTAAAAAGTTGATAAAATTGACTAAGTGATAATGCGAGATAGCTCAAGCAATTTGCAATAACTTTTTTTATAAAAGACTTGGCCATTACCTATATTGATAGTTTGTCAGCTTTAATGATCCTTTTAGTTTTAGGTTAGCTCATTTTGAGGATGCTAAGTTTGAAATGTTTTGATTATTGATAGCTCATTACCATGATGTACGAGATGGATTAACTCAGTACATGCTTCATATGTTTATGAATGTTCCTTTAATTGTAGTGTATGAGATAGATTGACTCGATACACATTTTTCATGATGTGAACTTGCTCTTTTTATCACGATGTAGAGATAAATTAGCTCAGTACATGCTTTGCATGATGAAGATAAGTTTGTTGAAGAATAAAGTGTAAATTCTTTATTCATATTGAATATATATTGAGGTTGAGGCATGACTCAAGTCATTTTATAGGAGTCGCAAGAGCTGTTTAGATGATGTATTTTTTTAAAGCCTTTATGTTCCATATGTGTGGAATATTTTTGTCTTCCATGGTTGCTAATTTGTATGTTGTTGGTTTGACTGCCTTAAGGATTCTATAAGGCCCTTCCCAATTGGCAGCGAGTTTGCTCACGTTTGCATCTCTTCGAGCTTTGTCAGTTCTTCGAAGCACGATGTCCCCTTGAGTAAGAGCTCGACCTTTGACTCTCTTATTGTGAAATCGAGCTACTCTTTATTGGTATGCTACTATTTGGATGACAACATCTTCTTTTCTACTAGCTAGGAAGTCTAAGTTGATATGGAGCTCTTGTTCACTCTGATCAGGTTGGTGGTGGAGGATTCTATATGATGGAAGTCCTATCTCTACTGGTACCATTGTCTCTATGCCATATGTTAGAGAGAATGACGTTTGGCATGTTGTCATCTTTGGAGTAAACTAGAAGGCCCAGAGGATGTGGTTGAGCTGTTCGACCTAATTACCTCTTGCGTTGTCTAATCTTTTCTTAAGCCCCTGCAAAATGGTTTTGTTAGTCATCAGTCATACCATTAGTTTGCGAATACCATTAGTTTGCGAGAAAGCCACTAAAGTGAATCGAAGGTCAATGGCTAGTTCTGCATAGTAGGATCTGAACTTATTATTATTGAACTACTTGCCATTAATTATGATAAAGGTTCGGAGAATGTATAACTTATAGATTATGTTCTTTTTCAGGAAATCTAACATCTTTGTTGAGGTAATGGTGGTAAGGGCCTCGGCTTCAGATCATTTGGTAAAGTGGTCGATGGCTATCACCATAAACTTCTTTTGGTCTAGTGCCTAGGGAAAAGGCCCGATGATGCCAATTCCCAACTAAGAGAAGGGTCATGTTGAACTAATGGGTTATTGATCTACTGTTGGCTGCTGAGGTATGGCACCATGCCTCTGACATGAGTCACACTTCTGGACTAGCTGTTTGGTATGCTTGACCATCGAGGGCTAGCATTATCCGTGCAAGATGGCTTTTCGAGCTAGGGTTGTGGCCGTTTCATATGTTTTGCAAATGCCTTGATGGATTTCCCTTAGTACATAATTTTTGTCCTCCAAAGAGACACATCTGAGCCAAGGTTGGTTGTAGGATCTTTCGTAAAAGATGTCCTCTTCCTCACAAAAGTTTACAGCTTTATGGATAATGTCTCAAGGTTCTTTAAGTTTTGTTGGCAATTACCCGTTTTTCAAGTACTTATTCAATAGGCTTTCCTAATTGTCTTCTTTTGTTATGACAGTTATATGCATCATTTGAAGGACGTTTAGTTGTGTTCTTTCTTCTACTAGTACCCTTTCGAGTAGCATGGCATAAAGGGAAGCTGCCAACTTTGCTAGAGTGTCTACCTCTTCGTTGTTGTCACATGAGATTTATTCAATCTTTCAATTTCCTCCTTTAATTTATAAGTTTGTTAGGAAATATTTAGCATGGTCAACGTACTTAGTCATTGTAGTATCCCTGATTGTGTGTATTAGCCAAAGAGCTGTTGGACTACTAGCCTGGAATCACTACAAATGAAGATGTTTTCAGCTCAGACTTCCTTTGCTAGTTGCAATCCGGTGATCATGACTTCACATTTCGCGACATTATTGGTGGCTTAAAACTTTTGCCTTACAACATATCTAATGATGATTTCGTATGGGCTTTGCAACACTATCCATGCTCTTATTTCTGCTACTGTTCTTACTCTTGCTCCTTCGGCACTTGAGGCCCCATCTACATGTAGCTTCCATTCTTTTTCCTCGTTAACTTGTGTTGGTCTCTACTCTACTCCCCTTAGTTCGGTTATGAAATTTGCCAGAGCCTAAGCTTTTATTACTTGTCTTGGTTCGAATATGATATCAAACTCCTGTAGCCTGATTGCCTATTCTGCCACTCTTCCTGAGGTTTCTACCTTTTTAGTAGGGGCTGATATGTTTGGACCACCATAGTGTGACCTTGAAAGTAATGTCTTAGTTTATGGCTGAGCTGACTAGTGCATACGCCAGCTTTTCTAGCATAGGGTAATTTAGCTTAATGCATTTTAGGACTTTGATGGCATAGTATATCGATTTTTGTTTGCCTTTTTCCTCTAGCATTAATACTGAGGCTACAATTTCTTTTGTTACGGCTAAATACATGGATAGTGACTCATCTTGCTGAGGACGACTAAGCAGAAAGGGTGAGTTGACCAGGATATGAACCTGCCTAAAGTTAAGATTTTTTTATTGAGTTTTTGTATCTCATTAATGGTTTGGGGCGGTTGCATGACAACAATTGCCTGGATTTTCTCTGGATTAACTTTTATTCCTCGCTAGGAGAGCATAAACTTAAGGAACTTATTTGCTTAGACCCCGAAGGCACATTTTTTCGAGTTAAGCTTCATGTTATATTGGTTGAATATCTTGAAGGCTTCTCTTAGGTTGTTTGCATGATCTTCACCTCGATGACTCTTCACAATCATGTCATTTATATACGCTTCTACAGTCTTACCAATCTTATCTCTGAACATGTGGTTCATTAGTCTCTAGTAAGTAACCCCTGCATTCTTGAGTCTGAAAAACATAACCTTATAGCAGTAAGTGCCCTCATATATGATAAAGCTAGTCTTTTCCTTATCCAACACAAACAATCAGATTTGATGATACCCTTTCGATCCATTTATAAAATTATATAGCTCATACCATGCAGTGGAATCCACCAACTGATCCATATTAGGTAAGGGATAATTGTCCTTTGAACAAGCTTTATTGAGATTGGTAAAGTACATACACATCCTTTATTTCACATTAGGTTTTTTGACCAGTACCACATTGGCTAGCCAAGCTGGGTATTGGACTTTCCTTATGAACCCATCCTACAGTAACTTGCACACCTCCTTAGCAATGGCCTTTTGGCGCTCAGGTGCGTAATTCCTTTTTTTCTGTTTAATTAGATTGGCTGAGTTGTCTACATTGAGCTTATATATGATAATCGAGGGGTCAATTCTTGTTATGTCTGAAGGACTCTAGACAAAGGTTTTTAATGTTTCCTTTAGCATCGAGGTAATATCCTTCTCGATGGACTTGCATAGCTTTGTCCCAATGTGTAAAGTTTTATCTTACCCTACTGGGAGGGGTTTTAATTCAGCTGCTAGTTCAACATTTCTAGGGGTGTTCTCTAGAATGAAGTCCAACTACTCAAAAGACATTACATGGTTCACTTCTTTCAGGATGGTCATATAGGTTTCCCTAGATACTTTCTGATCTCATTTAACAATTGCTACCCCCCGCTTAGTTGGAATCTTCATGGTTAGATACTGGATGTAGGTGTAGGTCGCTATATCATAAAGGATGGGTCTACCAATAATGGTGTTATATGTGAAAGAAATGTCTACTACCATTCATATGACTTTAAATTTCTTAGTAATTTTTATATCCCTTAGCTCAATGCTCAGCTTGACGAAACTCATCACTTCAACCTTGGTTTCTTCTAAGCCAATCAAAGGGGTTTGGTCTATTCGTAGCCTCTTCATGTCTAGTCCGAGCGTATTGAAGGTTTTTAAAGTCATCATGTTAACTGAGCTATTGTCATCCACTATGATATGTTTGACTAAGTAATTTTCAACATGTCCTTGAACCATTAGAGCATCTGCATATAGGGTGCTTAGTTTCTTATCATTATAAGCTTAAGAAAATGTAGTGGGACAAAACATTAACTCGACATAGTTCACCTTGTTGTTCACTAAGCATATTACATGGATTTGCCTCTTTTTGTTGGTAAAGTTGTTGCCTCCTATGGCCCCCCAGCTATTACATCGATAACTCCCGTGCATTACCGAGTGTGGGGTTGTTTGTCCATGTGGTTATCTTCTCGCTGGGGCTCGTGTTTATTATCTTTTAAGGCTACTCATTTTTTGAACTGGTTGAGCTTACCTTGTTGAACTAGCTTTTCAATCTCATTTTTTAAGTCCCTACATTCTTTCATGTCATGCCTATTGTCTCAGTGGAAGCTGCAATACTTGTCTTTGTTCTAAGCTGCCAAGCCTTTTAGTGGCCAATGGAAATGGATTCTCTCATTTGATCTTTTAATCTAGTGAAGGACCTCCCCTCTGCTAGTTGTGAGTGGCGTATAATACTAAGTTGAATTGCTATTAAAGTCGGTGGGGCATAAGTGTTGCCCTTCTTGCCTAGCTCAACCTTTTTCACTTCTCACCTCGGCTCAACCCCTTTCTTCTTTCTTTTTATATAGGCCAAAGGAATAAGTCTGTAAGTTATCATCCAAACGGATGAACTTGTTACTTCTCTCCATCAATTCATAAAAGTTCTTTGACAGGTCAACATTGAGGGAGTCAAAAAGTTCTCAGTTCTTATAGTTTCAGATCATGGTATTTATCTCTACTTCGATATTGAGGTTGTTTATCTGCATAGCCACCTTATTGAACTTGGCCAAATAATCTCGTAAGGATTCTCCTTCTTCCTTGACCCCCTCATTCAAGTTTAAAGAGATTTTCATTTGAGGAATAACTAATACGAATTTGGTCGCAAAACATTAAGCTAGCTGAGTGAAACTATAAATGGAACCATGGGATAAGTCTTGATACCACTCTTGAGTAACTCCTAATAGAGTGGTGGGGAAATTTTTGCACAACAAGGCATATGAGCAATTATGCAATTCCATCCGAGATAGAAATTTATATAGAAGACTCCTTGGGTTCGTGTGCCATTGTAATTGTCAATTAGCGACAATTTGAACTTGTAAGGCACGAGTTCAGCTCTTAACCTTGTGGCTAAGAGGTTGTGATCATAGGTGTAGTAGTCAAGGGCGAATTGTTTCTTGCCTCAAGCCCGCATGATGGCTTCTATGACTTTTTTCTATAAGATATCCTTATCCCAACCATTGCTCGTTGTTTGTGCTGCTTGGCTCTCCATTGGTTTATATAAGGATTCTCCTGTCACTACACGTTTCTAAGCTTCTCATCTTGTGTCTATCTAATTCCAAGTTTTCTGCAGGCTCGAGTAGGGTAGGTAGAGGTAAAGTTTGCCTTGACTCAACGACTTGGGCTATTGGGAGGCTGTGGTTCTCTCTGTAGTAGGGCTCGCTCGAGGGGTTTCAATGTCGTTGTAAAGTCTGCACAGGCGGTTGCAAGCTTATCAATGACTTAAGGGTCATAGGTTGGTGTTTCTGTGGAGGCAAATGTTCAGTATTTTGTTGCCACAAGAGGGGCAGAGGTAGGGAGGTTCCAGGTGGGAGTGCTTTATAGGATACGATGTTGGTATTTGGTCTAAGGGGTTTTGTGGTCATTGGGAGATGTCATAGTTAAAGTTTGAAAGGTCCACTGTAATACGTCTATGCTCACCGCACTAATGATGTTCTATGACTTGATTTGGGTATTGGCTTGGTCGAGTCTTTAAGGATGAGGTATATGACGTGCTCGTACATGTGCTTGGTTCAATCGAATGATTTGTAAGACAAACAGAGTTAGAGGGGAGCTTAATCTTTTGATCGAGAGCTCACTCCAATGACTAAGTTAGTTATGTTTGGTTTGTAAGTGAAGAGTATATAGATTATCCAGAGACAAGGAAATTTATCTGAAGCCTTTGTACAGGGGGTTATGCTCATGTAGAGAGTGATTAAGTCACTGTTGGAAGTGGTTATTGTTTGGCTAGACTTATGTGGCTTACTAGTGAGTCAAGCCGAGCGAGTTAGTTGGTCTTTGGTTAACCGGTTGATCCAGTTCTATGGGTCGGTGTAAAAGGCTGAGTTGGGCCTAATAAGGTATTGGGTTCGACCCATTTGATGTATGGATGGTATCAAAATTAATTAATAGTAATTTAAATAATTAATAATAAATATTAATTAAGATTATTATATATATTTTTTATTTTTTAAATGTTAAAATTCAATTTTAATTATATTATTTATTTAATATATTTTAGTGTATAAATTTTTGATAAGAAATAATAAAATTAGCACTTCTAAAATACGAGTGATATTATTATTGTGAAAATTTAATTTTAAATTTTAAATTAAAATAATTTCTTTATAAGTGGTTATAGAAATTTTTAATATAAAATTTGTGAATAGAATGATTTTTAAATATTAAATTATTTTAAAAATATTTTTTATTTATAAATTTACAATTAATTATAAAAATATTTATTTTTAATTTTTATTCTAAAAATCAAAATTTCACTATACCAATCACGTTCTTACAACTATGGGTGTTATTAGTAGTTGAGGATATAATCATACTTGCTCAAACGTGGGGCCGTGCTGGTGAGAACGTCTTTTTGCATTTTGTTATTTATCGAGCTCTTTAATCATTGTGCCTCAAAATCAATTTAACACTCAATGCACACATTGATCGCATTTTAATATTTCTAGAATCCAACTTATTACTGAATTCGATGGCTGATCAATTTTGATTGATTTAATAAAAATTAGCTTTAAAATTTAAATATATATATATATATATATTTAAAATAAAAAATATTATAATATAATAAAATAATTAAAATATTTTAATATTTAAACTTTAAATAAAATCATGTAAATTTTAAAATTTTTTATATTTATAAAATAACATAATTTTAAATTAAATTAAATTATTTTAATTCATTAGTTTTAGTTTTTATTGTAATTAACTTTAACTAAAATTTTAACTAATTATTTTTTTAATAATAACCAAACTAAATTATTTACTAATTTTAACTGATTAATTTTTAATAATAACCAAATTAAGTTATTTACAAATTTTCAATTTTATCTACTCAATCAACTAATCTGTATAGTTTTGAAAACACTAATATCAACCTTTCATATATGCTTTTTTTAAGGAATGACAATTTATGTTGTGTCGTGTTTAATCGTGTAGTGTCAAGATACGTATATAATACAAAAATGTTCAATTTGAACACTATCTCTTTAATTAATTGTGTCAAAATATTCAACTCGAACACAAATATATTTATGAAACAGATTACACGATAAATCTGTATAATTCATTTAATTAATTGTGTCATTAATATGTTATGACATAAAAATACATTTTTAACTTGAAAATATAAAAATTAAAAAAATGTTTAATTTTTAACTAAAAATATTTATATATATTGAAAAATAACAATTAAATAATAAAATTCTAACAAATATAATATTAAATTTTAAAAATATTTTTTATATATAAACATATTTATTTAAATTGTATTTAAATGTACATATTTGTGTCACACATTTCATGTTAATCTATTGATTATTAATTTGATTACATAACCGTGTCTTTAAGTAAATTAACCTACTCAAATCTACTTTTTTGGTTGTATCATCAACAAATTAATTTATTTATGAGATATTTAAATTTACTTTTTTGTTGTGTTATAAACTGGTTAGCTCATTTATGATCTGAAATTGTTTATGGTAAATTCAAATTTATTTAATTATGTATGGTGGTGTCGTGTCATTTAATAAAAAATCTAGGGTTATTATGATGCCAATCCTTTAGTTCAGTTTCGGACATTATAGATGGGATGGCAAATTTGGAACCATATGTAAAATTCGTCTAAAATCACATCACTCGAGTCCCATCTCAATTTCTTCTTTTTCTCAAATCAAAAAAATTGGAATTGATTTAGTCTGTTTTACTTTTTAAAAGATAAATGTTATAAAAATATCTGATTAAAATTATAAACTGATTTAATTTTCTGTTCACTTAAAATCTTTTTTTTTTTTAGATAATTGACTTGACAAAAATATGACATTATAAATAATTAAAAATAAATAAAATAATAAGATGTAAATAATTATAAATAATATGACTATATATATATATATATATAATTCAGTTCAATTGATTTGTTTTATGATGGACCTTTATTAGACTTTTAAGGTTTTATTCAACTTCCCCAGGAAAAAAAAAAAAAAAATCAGTCAACAAAACGAATTAGCATTGACAGGAACTCAACTTTTGGATAAAAAATATCTCAAGTATATGTAGAAAAGAAACTCTGTATTAGATTATTAATGATAAAACTATCTTAACAATCTAATTAAAAAATCTATTTAGTCATATTATTTTTCTGCTAAATACTGAGCTGACCAAACTAACTGAATCAGTTAAGTTAAAAAATAAATTATGTCAAATTTAATAAGCAAATCAAATTGTGCGATTTAAAGTTTATCACTTCATCCATCTATATGTACTATAATCCAAATCATAAAAACATTCGTAGAGAACTCATTATTGGAGAAAATTATCAAATTTGAATTTTATAAAATTTTAATATCTTAAATATTTAAATTGATCAATTAATTAATACTAAATAAGAAATTTAATTTAATTTAATTATTAAGAACTTCATCTCAAATAAAGTGTCCTACATCGGTAAGAACTCAAAGTTTAGTAGAATTTGTTTGTAGGCTATGTTTTTTGGAGAGAAAAAAAAAATCATCACAGAAACTTCATATAATCTCAATTCAATTCTTCTGGGCTGCTAAGGAAGAATAAGTGGTATTATAACAAGTCTCTTCTTCATTAGCCTCCGTAATGGTAGCTTCACCAATCTTCTTTCCATCTTCAAACTACCCAATAACTATCAATAAAGATTTTCTTTTTATTCTTCCAATAAAAATAGTTGAAACCATAAAAAAAAAAAAAAAAGAATAAATTACAAGGTAGGAATTTGAACTTACCGTCTAAAATAGGTGTCTTCAAGAAATTAGAGACTCTCTTTAATGCCACTGGTTGTCCTTGCATAGCCCAAGAAGAGAGTGAAATAGACTTGAAAATTATTGATCATACTTCTGGAATTTAAACATAATAAAGAAATGAAAATGAAGAATGAGGTTAGATATAAGAATTTATAGAGGTTTAGTGCTATCTTTTTTTTTTAGGCAACACTACTTGAGAATTTCACATTCTTTTAATTAACTTAATGGATGCTAATCAAACCATTGCAAGCATAATGATATACCTTCAAAGACTCACAATCCTAACAAAATATCCTCCAAAGGATTCTTAACTCATTCTACAAAAAATGTACACTCTCCTATAGCTAAGTTAAATAAAGAGACAAATATCATGCAGGATTTATAATGTAGTGCCAAAAAGTGATTGCAATTCTCATTAATACACACAATCATTTCGCAACATACAAGATTTTAAAATACACTTTATTTTGATTCATATTTGCTTTCACTGGAGAGTCAATTAGTAACTTTATATAACGCTAAAAAAGTGTCTAAAATTCTTTTACACAGTATAAGAGAGCATGTAAATGAGCTAATGTGCTTAATAAATTGTTCACGAACAAACTCATTAAGAGCTCATTCGTGTTTGTTTATCATATTTAACAAATACGTTTGAATAAAACTTTAAATTTGTTTATATAAATGAGCCTAGTTTAAACACATAGAAGCTAGATTCATTTATGTTCACTAATAAGCTTGTTTATGTTTTAACATATCATTTATGTTCATTATTTAATAAATTTAAGTAGATTTTCAATTGATTTTGATCCTTTTAAATTTATAATTTTAATATTTATCATCATGAAATTTAATTATATCTTATACTATGTTGTATTCTTTTTATAATGGTAGGCTATATTTATAATGTAAAGTTATAATAGAAAAGTAATCGATTAGCAAATATAGTCATTTGATACAGTGTAAAAAAAAATATGAGAGATATAGGAAATTTATTTCACGTTATTCATAGTTCGAGAATAGACTGTTCTTTGTATAAAAAGGAAGTCTCCTTTTTCTGTTTCATTCAATAATGTCTAAATTATCAATTGTATCCGTAAAGTTATACTTGTGATATATATATATATATATATATATATATATATATATATATATATATATCTATTTATATATATATAGATATATAGTGATTGGTGTTGGGGGGGGGGGGGGGGGGGTGGGTGGGTGGTGATGTCGCGCGTTGTGTG
>CATIWR010363450.1:0-29616 GCA_949677035.1 Omphalea diandra
TTTTGAATATATCATTCATTTAGTTTTACTTGCCATTACCCTATTCAACCCCCCCCCCCCCCCCTTCTAGGGCACCAATAGACAACAATTTATATTATAGCCTATCTGGCTATCAATGCTTAGGTGTTCAGTGTAGAGATCATGACAAGTCATGAGGAATCACAATCAATCCATAAGCCACCATTCTTCAAAGGAGACGATTACGGGTATGGAAAAAACCGCATGAAAATCTTTCTAGACAGTGAAACCATAGATCTATAGGACATTGTCGAAGAAAGAACAGAAGTTCCAATTATATTAGTTAGAGATGTTCTTGTTCCCAAGCCCAATAGTGAACAAACAACAGAAGAAAAGAGCTATACATGTTCTTTTTTATGCTATCCACAAATCTCAATATGCAAAGTTGCAAAATGTGCACAAATGCAAAGGAAATCTGGAACACTTTACAGACTCAACATTAAGACACCAGTAAAGTTAAAAGGAAAAAGATACAAATGCATACTTATATGTATGAAACTTTTGTATACTAGCCTGGTGAGACCATAACTAAGATGTATAATAGATTCATTAATATTGTTGGCACTCTCAAAACTCTTGGGAAGTCCTACTCCAATGAAGATATGGTTGTTAAGATCCTAAGAACTCTTCCCAAGGACAAGTGGGAGGCTAAGAAAATAGTCATTGAAGAGGCTAACAAGCTGGAAGTCCTATCTTTGGATGAACTTATGGGAAAGCTTTTGGCTTATGAAATCACACTCGAAAAGACATCTAAAAGCACTGGAATAAGAAATAAAGACTTAGCACTAAAAGCCAAAGAGGTATGCTCTAAATCCCCTCTTCTTCTTGCTTATTAACATCTTCTTCTAATGATGATGAAAACAATAATGAAGATGAGAATCATGACCTCATAAAAAGAAAAAAGGCAAGAAGAAAAGTAATAAAAGTCAATGCATTTGTTATGAATGTAATGAGAAAGGGCACTTCAAGTCAGATTGTCCTAAGGTAAAAAAGAGTAAAGTTCCTACTAAAAAATACACCTCCAAGAAAGACAAAGAAGTGTACATAGTTATTTGGGACAATATAAGTGACTTTTAACTTGATGAGGAGGACACCAAGAAAGAGCTAGCCAATCTGTCTTATGACAATTGAGGAAAGATCAAATGAGTCCTCAAATGAGCACTCTTCTAACAATAATGCGATGGTGAGAGTGAGGTAAATTCTTTTAACTCTTATTCTAAGGATGAGTTATATTTTATTATCACTAAGATAACTATGAAAGTGAAGATTCTCAAGTCTAACACCTCCACTCTTAAGAAAGAGAATAATTCCTTAAAGGATTGTGCTAAGAGTTAAGGGGCATTGGCTAAGGAGGTTGAGTCTCTAGCTGCTAAGAACTCTAAGCTCAGGGATAATCTCAGTAAATTTATCAAAAGGAAGGAGAAACTAGACTCCATCCTTAAAGTTTAAAGGAGCCCATTCATAAAACATGGATTAGGATATAATGCTCAGAGGAGTTATAAACCTCACAAACACTATGTACATGCTTTGCCTCAAAATAGGACACTAGTGCATTTTAATGGTGAGTGCTTCTATTGTGATGTTTATGGCTACATTGCCTTGTTAGAAGGCATGATGAATAAATGGCTAGAACTAACCCTCTAGAACCCAAGAAAATTTAGGTACCTAAGAATTGATCCTCTTTGTTTTGCATATGTGCTTGAAATCCCAAGTTGGAAGGCAATATTAGTATCTAGATAGTGGATGTTCAAAGCACATCATAGATGAAAAAAAGTTCTTCATGCAACTTGAGAAATTTGAAGTTCTTCAAACTGTATCATTTGGAAACAATGGGAGAGCTAAAATCATTGACATAGTAGATGAGGGTAAAACATGGCATAGAAGGCTAGGACATGCAAGCATGGAACTCCTTAACAAGCTAAAAAGGAATGACTTGAAAGACTGCTTGAAATCAAGTTTGCAAAAGGAGTTTGTGAAGCATGTCAAAAAGGAAAACATGTAAAATGTTTATTCAAAGCCAAAAACATATTAAGTTCGTCTAGACCATTGTAATTGTTTCATATGGACATGTTTGGACCCACTAAAGTATCTTGCTTAGGAGGCACACATTATGCATTTGTCATTGTAAATGATTACTCCAAGTATACTTAGGCGTTGTTCCTTCCTCATAAGGATTCTTGCTTTGATGCCTTTAAGACCTTTGCTAAAAGAATTCAAAACCAAAAGGATGTGAAGATCTCTTCTATTAGAAGTGATCATAGAGGAAAGTTTGAAAATGTAAAATTCCATAGCTTTATGCTGAGTATGGTCTCTCACACAACTTCTCCACTCCTAGAACACCACAACAGAATGGTGCAATAGAAAGGAAGAATAGAACTCTTTAAGAAATGGTTAGAACCTTATTAAATAAGTATAATCTTTCTAAATACTTTTGGGCTGAAGCTGTAAACACTTCTTATTATGGGTTAAATAGAGTATTGGTTAGGCCCTTATTGAAGAAAATGCCCCTATGAGTTATGGAATAATAGAAAACCTAAGATTGCATATTTTAAAGTTTTTAGTTGCAAATGTTTTATTCTAAACATTAAAGACAACCTTAACAAATTTGACTCTACATTCAATGAAGGAATTTTCTTTGGATACTTTACAATTAGGAAAGGTTATAGAGTTTTCAACAAGAGAATTATTATTGTTGAAGAGTCTATACATGTTGTTTTTAATGAATTTGATCCCACTTCTTCAAGAAAAGAAGAAGATGTTATTGATCTTGGAGGTTCTATGAGTGAGCTAAATATTTAAAAAAAGGGGAAAATGTGGACAAGCCATAAGAAATGGGGAGTTAGGAAAATTTAGATCAACCTCTTCCTACTTCAAATGAAGAGCAAACTCAACTACAAAATGATTAGGTCTTCAAGAATGATAATCTAAGAGAACTCATCATAGGTGATCCATCAAATCGGGTGACAACTAGATCATCATTTAGAAATACATGTACCAATCTTGCTTTTATTTGCCTTATTGAGCTTAAGACCATAGATGAGGCCATAAAAGGTGAACATTAGGTTCTTAATATGCAAGAAGAACTCAATCAGTTTGAAAGGAACAAAGTATGGACCTTAGTTCCTAGACCTCAAAGACATTCCATTATTAGAACTAAATGGGTCTTTAGGAATAAGTTTGATAAGCATGGAACCATAGTTAGAAATAAGGCTCGGTTAGTAGTCAAAGGTTATAACCGAGAATAGGGAATTGACTTTGATGAAACTTTTGCCCCTATTATAACATTGGAATTCATTAGGATTTTACTTGCATTTACTTCTCATATAAATTTTAAATTATACCAAATGGATGTCAAGAGTGCTTTCCTTAATGGCTACATTGATGAAAAAGTGTATGTTGAATAACCCCTTGGTTTTAAAAGTCATTACATTCCTAACCATATGTGGTGGCCCTCACCAAGAAGGGGGGGTTGAATTGGTGTATAAAAAAATTAAAATAATAAAGTAGGAAGATAGATGAGTAAAAGAGAGACACAAGATTTATAGTGGTTCAGGTATTAACCAACCCTATGTCCACTCCCCGATTCTCTACAATTGGGTATTTCACTCACTCAAATGGTGTTTTTTAAGCTCACACCTAACTTTTACACTTTGTGTTTTTGAAGGCTCACACAATAACCTATTACAAGTGTTTTCCAAGGCTAACACTAAAATCTCTCTCAAGTGTTTTCTCAGGCTCACACTAAAACCTTTCTCTAGTGTTTTTACAAACTCACACTTAAACCTATTACAAATGGTGTTTATGCTCACATCAAACAATCACTTAAAGAATAGAAAAGATTGAGTAGCAAAATTGCAAGAGTTTTGGTTACAAATTAATGAATTCTCTTTTTTTATTTACATTTATTTGGTGAGGTATTTATAGTCTTTACCCACCAAAGAGATGTTGCAATAAAACTGGTAGTGAATCTCTAAAGTATGCTAGGGAAATTTTGCATTAAATGTTTGTCAGGCTTCATTCGCAGTCGCTACTAATCTTTTGCGTTCCAGATTTTCCAATTTCCATACGGGAGCTAAAAATTGTGGCAAAAATCCCCATTTGTGTCTAATGGCTAGTCCATATGTCATTTTCTCATCGGTTCACTAGGAAAATATAGCCATTGTCTTTCACCTACTCACAAAAGTAGCAGTCACAATTTTTCTTGTGCAGGGCGAGACTTAGGACGCAAATTTGTCTGTTAAAATGTCCATCTTCTTCTTCATGAATCGCGGTTGCTACCCATAAGTTGCCATCGCGATTTTTGTCTTCGAACGGACACCTGGGACACTTGTCATGTTGTGGTTGTGGACTTGATTCCCTCTTAAGTTACTTTAAAAGTCGCGATCACAACTAAGATGCAACACTCACCGCGAATTCATCTATAACTTTGGCACTCCCATCTTTGGATGAATCGCGGCAGAAAAGTGGCTCGCGAATTTACCTATCCAATTTTCAACCTGTCTTAAGCTAAGTCACTGTCGCGATATTTGAAGTTACGATCGCAAATTAGGAGACACTTAGCTTTCTTTAGAGATTATGAACTCCATCTAACTTCCAATTTATAGACTAACTACGAACTACAAAATAACACTTAATTGAAACATTAGAATTAATCAATCTCTTTTATCAAGATCAAAAGAGATCCAAAACTTAGGATTAACCATCTTAGTCTAACAATCTCCCCCCTTTTTTAATTTTGACAACTTAGATTGATCCAAAATGAATATAATGCAAAAATATGAAGTTGGAGTGTAGTATGATTCAATGAATACTTAAGCTAAAATTTCCTAAGTATGATAGTTTGATGCTCCCCCTCAACTTATGCTTTTTTTTTTTTGCAAATTATTTGCTCTCCCTCTTAGACTTAGATTGTTTCTAGTTTCTATCTCTCCCCCTTTGGCAAGATAAAAAAAAAAGAGGGTGTAAAAGGGAAATGAAAACAAGCATAAGTATACATAAAGAGCAAAATAAGAATGCAAATCATAAAGATAAAGTTCATCCAACACATAAGACAAGAATTTGCAAAGAAACAAAAATTTATTTATTTATAATTGTGGGATCACAATATTTTTAAACATAAACACAAATAAATAAATAAAATAAGAAAATACAAAAGATCCCTAATCTAGAAAGTTGGAGAATCATCATCTCCAAAAGGTTCTTCCTCTTGCTCATGTGTGGCTCCTTCTGTTTCATCCCTATCCTCAACTTCTTCATTGCCATCTTCATATTGTGTAACTTCAAATTCGGTGTAGTCTGAAAGATGACAATGAGGAACCCCTACCTTCTCTTGAAGATCCACCATTCACTATGAAGATGTGATAGAAATAGGAATCTTCTTTTCATCATTCTCATCATCTTGTCCAATTTTTGATTGATGGTGGCAAGAGACAACTTGGACTTTGGTTTTGGTTGAAAAGGAGGGACTGGAATTGCTCCTTCTTCAATATGGAGCCTCTTCCTCTTAGAAGCTTGTGAAGTTTCCATTTTCTTAGCCCCAAATGCACCCAGGATGTAGGCATAAGTATTTAGGTGTATGGCTTTGGCATTTATGAGGTAAGTGAGATCAAGAAAATTTTGGGAAGGAAGAAGCTTCTTGGTGAGGAATTTTTCTTTTTCCTTATCAAAGGCTCTAATGAAATGATAAATAGCAGTGATGTTTGAGGGTAAAAGGAATTGACTCTTGGGTTTGATACTCATGTGAATCAATTGATCCACAAAGTATCAGCCAGTTTGTATGGGTTTATTTTTGACAAGGCAGGAAAGGAATGCCAAGTCTTTTTGGGACACTTTCTTGTTACCATCACCTCTTGCATTTACGAAAAAGGTGATGATACGATGGAGTATCCAAAGTGGTAGGGATTTGATGTGTTCGGACAAAGATGAACGAGTGTCGTGTTTGGTTTCAATGGAGATTTTCAACTAAAACTTGAAATAGATAACATCAAGTGCAAAGATTATGAAAGGGATATTTTCTCTGACTTATAAATTGAAAAGAGAAGAAAGTTGTTCAAAAGTTATGTAGCAATGATCGCTAAAGGCCCAAAATACCCGTATTGACCCGCAGGAGATTCGGCTTTGCGACTAAGTTAGACGGTGCACATGAATTCTCGCATAACTTCTTCGTATCTGGATTCATCTCGGAAGATGAACTTGTTCTAGCCAAGGTTTGAGAAAAACATGAATTTCATTATGGATGCCCAAGGTTTTTAACAGAAAAGTGGAGGGGATCTTGCTAGGGAGGATAATCTTGGAGGAATTGGCTTTGTACCTTTCTTTCTCCTCCTTAGTGACTCCCTTCATGAGTTAAAGTGTAGGGGGTGCAGAGGGTTGAGCCACTCCCTTTCCTTTTTCTGCTCTTGTGATCTTCTTTGGGACCATTGCAAGGGATGAAGAGAATTTAGAAGAATTTGATAGCTTTAAAAGTAAGAGAGTTTGAAAATATGATGAAGTGATGAAAATCACTGTTTAGAAGCTTTATATAGCCATTGAAAAGGTATACAAACGGCTAGAAACAACTAGAATAGGTTTAATGAAAAGTTAGAAATGGTTGGCCATCAAATCACTTAATGGCTAGGTGGTTACCCAAATTCACGTCCGCGAAATCATGAGTTGCGACCGTGAATTCCAAAAATTGTGAGTAACTGGTAAATTTTCCTCGAGAATCGCACCTCAATGGTAAAAAATTTGAAAACTGACCAAAATTCGCGGTGGAGCAAAAATTTTGTGACCGTGATTTGATGTTTCACAGCTAGGTGATTTTGACTTGTAATTCGCGATCGTGAAGGAAGGATAACGACCACGAATTATAAGTCAATAAGGATAAGAATGAAAAACCAAGTTTTGAAAGAATCAAAATTGTGATCCACAAGGAAAATGCCACTTAGAAAACATAAGACATATAATTAACAAACAACACACATAACATTCATACATTAGATCAAAATTTTCACTTTAGGGAGCTTCCATCAAGCATTCCCAATTCTCTCTTAATGAAGTTCATTCTTTCTTTATTTAGAGGTTTAGTGAAAATATCTACAAGTTGATGATTTGTGTCAATAAACTCTAACACAACATCACCCTTTTGCATATGATCTCTAAGAAAATGATGTCTAATATCTATGTGTTTGCTCCTAGAGTGTTGGATGAGATTCTTAGAAAGATTGGTAGCATTAGTGTTATCACATTTAATAAGAATGTGATCAATCACTTTACCAAAAGCCTTCAATTGTTGTTTCATCTAAAGGACTTGGGTGCAATAATAACCCACAACAACATATTTGGTTTCCGCGGTGGATAAGGCAACCGACACTTGCTTTTTACTAAACCAAGAAACTAGGCATTCTTCTATAAATTGGTAAATCCCAGAAGTGCTTTTTCTATCTAATAAGCTACCTACATAATCCGTATCCGAATATCCTTCGAGACTAAATGAAGAATCCTTAGGATACCATAACCCTAAGTGAATTGTGCCATGTAAATATTTGAAAATCCTCTTAACAACATTCAAATGAGACTCTCTATGAGAGGATTGAAACCTAGCGCACATACAAACACTAAACATTTCAATGATGCTCTCATGATCCTTCATCTTGAATAGCTCCCATTCTATCACGTACATCTCCAAATGGCTTGACTTAACTAGTGTTGTGCCTTTATGGTAGTTCTCAATGGTCTTCTAAATGGCATGTGCTATTTGGCAATGTTGCACTCTTCCAATCACTTCCTTTGAGAGAGAGCTTAGAAGAATAACCATTGCCCTCTTATTTTTCCCATTTGATTTTCGGTGAGCTTCAACCCACTCTTCCTTTGGAATGAGTTCTTCAATTACATCCACTGCTTTAGTGGGTGGCTTCCATTCTTTGACAACCACATCTTAAAGGTCCACCACATATGTGTCGAGGTAGATTTCCATTCTATACTTACAATGAGTATAGTCGGATCGATCAAAGTGAGGCTTGAGGTATGAGTGGATTCCCTTTTGTGCCATGAACTTTGCACACCGAATTATGGCTAGAATGTGAGACTTGGCTTTGATACCACTTGTTGGTCCTAGGCACCAAGAAGGGGCGTTGAATTGGTGTATAAAAAATTAAAATAGGAAAGTAGGAAGATAGATGAGTATAAGAGAGACACAAGATTTATAGTGGTTCGGGTATTAACCAACCTTATGTCCACTCCTCAATTCTCTACAATTAGATATTTCACTCACTCAAATGGTGTTTTTCAAGCTCACGCCAAACTTTTACACCTTGTGTTTTCAAAGGCTCACATAACAACCTATTACAAGGGTTTTCCAAGGCTAATACTAAAACCTCTCCTAAGCGTTTTCTCAAGCTCACACTAAAACCTTTCTCTAATGTTTTTATAGGCTCACACTTAAACCTATTACAAATGGTGTTTATGCTCACATCAAACAATCACTTAAAAATAGAAAAGATTGAGTAGCAAAATTGCAAGAGTTTTGGTTACAAATTAATGAATTCTATTTTTTTTATTTATATTTGTTTGGTGAGGTATTTATAGCCTTTATCCACCAAAGAGACATTGTAATAAAACTGGTGGCAAATCTCTAAAGTATGCTAGGCAGATTTTGCATTAAATACTTATTAGGCTTCATTCGCGGTAGCTAATACTCTTTCGTGGTCCCGATTTTTCAATTTCCATATGGGAGCCAAAAATTGTGGCGAAAATCCCCATTTGTGTCTAACGGCTAGTCTACGTTTCATCTTCTCATTAGTTCACCAGAAAAATATAGTCGTTGCCTTTCACCTACTCATAAAAGTAGCAGTCGTGATTTTTCTTATATAGGGTGCAACTTAGGATAGGAATTCGTCTGTTAAAATGTCCATCTTCTTCTTCATGAATTGCGATCACTACCCACAAATTGCCATTACGATTTTTGTCTTCCTATAGACACTTTTGAAAGTTATGGTCGCGATTGAGATGCAACACTCACCATGAATTAGTCTGTAACTTTGGCACTCCCATCTTTAGATGAATAGCGGCAGAGAAGTGGCCCACGAATTCGCCTATCCAATTTTCAACCTGTCTTAAGCTCAGTCGTGGTCGTGATATTTGAAGTTGTGGTCGCGAATTAGGAGACACTTAGCTTTCTTTAGAGATTATGAACTCCATCTAACTTTCAATTTATAGACTAACTAAAACCTGCAAAACGACACTTAATTGAAACATTAGAATTGATCAATCTCCTTTGTCATAATCAAAAGAGATCCAAGACTTATGGTTAACCATCCTAGTCCAATAGTGTATTTAAGCTCACCAAAGCCTTATATAGCTTGAAGTAAGCTCCAAGAGCTTGGTGTGAAAGATTGAGCAACTTTCTTATGAAGAAAGGTAGACATAACATTCTTCTCTAAATAGAGGAATGAAGACTTATTGCTTGTGTAAATATATGTAGATGATATTATTTTTGGTGCCACTAATGTTTGCTTGTGTGAAGTTTCTCTAAAGTAATGAAAAGTGAATTTAAGATAAGTATGATGGGAGAACTCAAGTTCTTTCTTGGATTGCAAATCAAATAAGAAAAAAGGGGAATGTTCATTAATCAAGACAAATACAAGAACGACTCAAAAGATTTGGCATGGACAACAATAAACCTTGTAGAACTCTAATGAGCACCAACATCAAACTAAGCATAGATGAACATGGTAAGGTTGTGGATCAAAAGTTGTATAAAGGTATGATTGGTAGTCTTCTCTATCATTTGAGCCTAATATCATGTTTAATGTGTGCTTATGTGCAAGATATCAGCCTAATCTTAAGGAGTCTCACTTACATGCTATAAAACACATACTCAAACACCTTAATAGTACTCTCAACTTAGGACTTTAGTATCCTAAGAGCTATTCATTTAAGTTAAATGCATTTTTAGATGATGATTTTGATAAATGTACCTTAGATCGAAAAAGCACTTTAGGAAAATGCCAATTAGTAGGTGAATGTTTAGTGTCTTGGAGTTGCAAAAAGTAAAATTCAATTATTTTGTCTATAGCTGAAGCTGAGTATATAGCAACAAAACTTTGTTGTGCTCAAATCCTATAGATGAAGCAATAATTTCTTGACTATAAGATTATTGCAATTTAGGTGGCCATCAAATGTGATAACACTAGTGCCATCAACTTATTTATAAATCCCATTCAATATTTTAGGAGTAAGCATATAGATATAAGACATCACTTTCTAAGGGATCATATTAATAATGGTGATATAGTGTTTGAATTTATTGATACTAACTATCAATTGGAAGATATTTTTATTAAACTTCTTCGTGATGAAAGAATACAATTCATTAAAAGAGAACTTGGAATGATTGATGGTGGTACATTGAGTTAACATCAATAGGTTCTTCTCTTTCACCTTTCTTAATTCATGCATAATCTTTATTGATTGATTGTTGAAGTATTATGTGAATTGATTTCATTTAAAGTCTATAGATTCTATAAGCTTAAGATTTTGATTGTGTCTATCTTGATCACATGTCGTTTTATTAATTAAATTAATGACTATATCATTAAGTTTGATTAAATATCTATACCAACTTAGTTTTGAAAATGTTTGCTCATTTTAAAAATCCTTTTAGAACTTGTTTTTGCCTCGAAAAACATGGCCAACGATGGTTACAAATCTTCCATTGATAGTTGTTTTGCTTATATTTTGCAACCTATGTTTCTGTATACCGCTACGATCATTGTACATTCCCAAAGACTGTTGTTCTTCATCTAGTGGGCACTGCAAGCAACAACCATCGTTGAATGAAAAACATATGTTTAATTTAGCTAATGGTCATTTTCAATAGTCGTTGTTTCATTGACAACAATAGTTGAACACTTCCAACGGTCATATTTTTTTAAAGAAATTGCGACCTCTTCAAACTTCTATATATACCCTAAAAATCTTAAGTTATTTTACTTTATCTTTCTTTGTGCTTTTGCTCTTTCTCTCTCTATATATCTATTTGCTTTTGTTATTTTTTGAGTTTGTCACTTGCATCATTCATCAAACACCAAACCCAATACACCCAAAAGTGAAACAACAAAACAATATAAATGACCTACCATGAAAAACACTAAACCCTCCTACTCAAATTTAGAAACTGAAGAAAACCTACCCTCGATGATTGCTTAGTAGAAGAAAAGGTCTAGTGAACCTACATATGCTTTTTAATCCTTAAAAAAGGCAAAGGCAGTTCCAAAATCAAAGGGGAAGGGTAAAGACATAGAAACAAAGCAACCTCCACTCATTGTCTAAAAATTCCATCTCAAGATGAACAAGGAAAAAGAATTGGCTCTAAAACTTCTTATGAGACATCTAGGGGGAGACAAATTCTTTGAATGGACAAATATTCAAAGGTATAAAGCAAATAGATAAGTTGATGATAGGGATAGGGTGGGAACTCTTCTGTCACATCAAAAAGCCTTGCTATTTGGAGCTAAAAATTGAGTTCCTGACTATTCTAGAGTTTATAGGAGAAGATTGTCATACATACGCATAAAAGGGGACCATCAACTTCAAATTCTTTAGGAAGAAGTACACTTTAAGTCCAAGTGAGTTAGTTAAATGTTTTGATGCTTCTACTACCAGAATAATAGAGAATCCCATCACTTTCAAAGTTGATGTGAACCAATTCTAGAAATCCATCATAGATGGGAAAAACAACTACAACAGTAATAATAGCAAGGCATCAAAGATTAAAAGCCAAGCCTTGAGGATTACACATCTATTTATAACTTGGAACATCAATGACAGAGCCCAATCAAATAGTAATTATACCATCACAAATTTCTTTTATCTTTGGTGCACGAAGAACAAACAAAGGATAAATACTCTATTGTTCTTGGTACAAAGAATTGACAGTACTTGCCATGTTTGTAAAGGCCATACCCTCAATTGAAGAGGAACTTGAAGAAGGAACATTATGTTGGAGAAATTGCCACACAATGAGTCCATCAGCGAAAAGATGTTGCTAAGTATGAGGATTTTTTTAAAGGCTCAACTCAGGTATGCTAAAGGGAATTCCAAAGGAAGAAGACACCCTTGGACTAGATTAGATGATGATGAAGTTGAGGAAGCCATCTGAGCATGCATTACTATTGTGGAAGAGACATGTATAAGTGCTCTTGATCCTGCTCCTGCTCCAGTTACTGCTTTTGCTATTGCTCTTAGAATTTAAGAAGAAGGCCCTTGACCAACTTGCCATAATCACAAATTTTGTTCAAAATGTTAAATCCTCCATATTTTCCTTCATTAAAAGGCTTAAAGACTTCAAAGGGAAATAAAGGATGTCAACCAAACCCTAGATTAGATAATTAAAGAACTTAACTTATAACCTAGAACATCAACTACCCCCAGAAGAATCAGAGACAATAGTCGAACCTAAGGACAAGCCTTGTAACAAATCTCTAGGACCCTTACCCTTATTCATCTTCACGTGCATATTTTCTATTTAAAGAACTTAACTTGTAACCTAGAGCACCAACTACCCCCAACAGAAACAAAGACAGTAGTTTAGCCTAAGGATAAGCCTTATAACAAATCTCTAGGACCCTCAACCTCATTCATCTTTATGTGCATATTTTCTCATTGTTTCAATTATCTTATCCTTTTCTTTTCAAAATGTTGATGTAAGGGACAACATCTCTTCAACGAATATAAATATTTTCTCAACAATTGTTTGTTCTTACTTAAGTTATCTTTATTATTTCTCTATTCATGTATTACTTTTTGATAATGACAAAAGGGGGGAGAAATAACCAAATATAAGATACAAAGTGAGTGTGAGAGTAAGGGAGAGTGTAAACAAAAATGCAAAAACTAAGTATGAGATATAGCCAAGTAAAATGCATGTTATAACTTAGTTTGTATGGTTTTGTTTTGCAAAATCTTAGCATGTATAATTTGTTTTAATACTACGTATTTAATGAAACTAAGAGGGAGCTATTGATCAACTAACTTATGCATTTGTTCATTCTATGATGTACATTTCTTGTAAGGATTATTTAGCCCTTAATAGATTGTTTGTCATCATAAAAAAAGGGGAGATTACTGGATCTAGGTTAGGAGTTTTTGTAAACCAAACTTGTTTTGATTATTACAAGCACATCTAAAAGCTCACTCTTGTTTGAGTTTATTTGTAAGTTCTTATAAGTACATCAATTTGTTGATCAAAGGTTTTAAAAAGAAGTTCAATTGGAAAAACTTTAAGTATAAAAAGCCAACGGGTATTGTTGCATTTCAACAGGCATTGTGACTTCATCAACAGTCATTGACGAAACTTAACAGGCATTGAAGTGACACCTAAATATGAGTTAAGGATTCTAGACCCATTAACCATCAACTCTCTCATTGCACAATAGGTGTTGGATGTTGAAAACTCTTGAGCTTCGCAAGCTAATCTTCTCAATAGATGTTGCATTTTCACAACAGGCGTTGGACCAAATGACTCAATGTGAATAGAACCCTTAAAGTTTCGACACTGGCATTGGACTTATGCCAATGGGCATTAGAAAAGCACCCAGGAAAAGCTAGAGTTTTTAGACCCTCCAACAAGAGATGATCAAATATTCAACAGGCATTGGGACAATTTTCAACAGGCATTGAACCAAAGGCAACAACCGCTGAAACATTATATAAAATCTTGAAAAGTAGAGCTTCAAGTTCACATCCTTCTAGAGATTTTCAACAAGCATTATCCATATCCCAATAAAAGTTAAAGTTTAATTTCAACAAGCATTGAGAAGCTCCAATAGTTGTTGAAGGTTTCGTGACTAAAAAATTGAGAAAGTCAAAAAAGGAGAGCCTAGACAGATCTCTCTCTAACAAGTAGTTCTAACGGGCATCTCAATAAAATCAAACATTGTTAATGTTGTATTTTCACCCAACAAAAAGTGTATACATCGTCCAATAGGCGTTGAATGATTACTTTTTGACATTGAGTGATAACCTTCTTTCTAATGGCTACTTTTGTGTCTCTACCTATAAAAACATTCTCTCGCAATAGAATTAAGTAGAGAAAAGTGAAAATCGATTAAAAGCTAGTTATTATATTATGAAAATTATATTTAATGAAAAAGGGTGAAATAAGTGTGATATAGCTTTAAAGGAAGATCAATGGTCAAAGCTTGCATAAGACTTCTTCAAAAACAAAGTTGAAGAACAAGCTTAAGACATCTCTCAAAACTCACCACCATGTCAAGCATAATTTGTGAGTGTGATCATTATTGTTTATTGCTTAAGTGTGAGTGTTTTTTCTTATCCTTAAATTATAAATTCTTTAGAGAAAGGTTTTTGGTTTAAGAAGATCTTTGTAGATCTAAATCATTTTTGTGAAAGGTTTAAGGTAGTACCTGTAAACTACTGTGGGAAACATTTTTAGTAGCACCTGAAAGTCTACTTATAACAGCTTAGTAGTGCCCAAAAACTACTTATGTAAAGGTGATTGATAGCACCTAGAGTTTATCTTGATATTGAAAGTCTCTAGTGGAAGACTAGAGGAAAGGACATAGGCAGAGTTGTGTTGAACCTCTATAAATTGATTGTGTCTATTTTTCTTAATTTTTTCATATATCAGTCATTGAGTTTTACTTGTCATTGCCTTATACCTCTCTTCTAAGGCACCAAAGGATAACAATAATTCTTTTCTTTGGTTCTTAAAAGAACTTTTGTGAATTTATGGAGTGAAGGCTTGGTAACTTTCAAAGATCATTTACTTCTAAGCTTAAAATTGATGTAGTTAATCTTAGGTTTGGCAATTAAACAACCTTTAATTCTTTATAACTAAGATTGTTAGATATAAGTTATTTAGACATCTTATTAAGAATTGAAGTTTCGTTGCTTGATTAGGTGATAGATCCTAAGCAAAGATATTAACAATGCATAAGGGTTTGGGACAAGTTACCCATGTTCATATTAGGAAGTTATCAAGTGAAGTTGATCCCTTAGCTACCTTTCTCCATTGATTGTTTCTAAACCAGTTATTTAGTTATTTATTAAAATTAATTTTAATCTTTATTTATTTAGTTTAAGCAATTGATTACTTTGTTTTTTAAAAAAATATAAGAAATGAAATGCTTAGTCCTTAAACTCGATCCATGTGGAACAATATCCATACTTATAGTACACTATATTACTTATGACTTGTGCACTTTACAGTTAACATTCACCCATCATTAAATTTCTATATTAATATAAAATTTTGTTTTTTTATTCTAACTTGTGTTTCTTTCTCTTTGTTTTAAGTGTATGACAAGAACCTAAAATTAAGAGAATGAAGACGACTTACTTCCTCCTAACCCTAAGATTGAATGCACCCTAAATCAAAGAAGGCAAGAAAACCAAAGGAACCATGAGATGGCACGCTAAAAAATCAACCTTTGAAGGAGTTCACTATACCAACTCTTAAAGCACTGCAATTGGCTATCATTAGACCAAATGTCAATGCAAACAACTTCATTATCAAACTAGCCTTTATTCAAATGTTTACTAACACAATCTAGTTCCATGGACTCTTTCATGAAGACTCTAATGCCTATATAGCAATTTTTTTAGAGATTTGTGATACTTTCAGGCAAAATGGCATGTATGGGGATACGGTAAGGTTATGCCTTTTCATCTTCATTCTCAAAGACAAAACTAAAGGCATGGATCAATTCATTATAACCTAGATGTACCACCATGTAGGACCAACTCTCTCAAGCATTTATTAGCAAATATTTCCCTCCATCAAAGAAGGTAAGGATTCACAATGATATCACTACTTTTAGCCAACAAGATGGGGAGACTCTATATGAAGCTTCCAAACCATCAAATTCCCAAATGATTAATTGAGTGTACCTTTTATAATGGACTTTTGAGGCACATTCATATCACAATAAATGCAATTGTTGGAGGCTCTCTTTTGGATAGAACCATTGATTATAAGTTAATAGAGATAATGACCAATAACAACTATCAAGCTCATAAGAGTAATGCATAAAAGAGAGTAGCTAAAATTCAAAATATGGATACATTGTAAGCATTACAAGCTTAAATATCTTCTTTAACCAAATAATTTTCTTTTAATTGTAATACGATTTCATATCCTTTCTTATACATTTTGTGTGACTTTTATGGGGAAAACGATAGTAAAAGCATAGATTGTCAAGCAGGTCAATAAGATCAAGTGAATTTTATGGAAACTTCAACTATCAACCCATTAACCCTTACTCAATACATATAAACTTAGTTGGCGCAATCACCAAAACTTCTCTTGGTCTAACAATAATTCCCTAAACCCTAAAACATAAGGCCCACCTAGTTTCCAACCCTCATTACCAAATTACTATCCTTAAGAAAAGAAATCAAGCTAAAAATCCTCATGGAAAAGTACATCACTAAAACTGATGCTAGACTTAATCACTAACATGAGATGATAAGAGAGCTTAATGGCAAACTAGACCTAGTCACTAAAAACAATTCCTCCTCCATTCACAACCTTGAGATCCATGTAGGCCAAATAGCTAATGCCTTAAGTTCTAGATCCCAAGGCACTCTACTAAGCAACTTCAAAGCCAATCCTAAAGATCAAGTTAAGTCCATCTCCTTTAGGAGTGGCAGGAAGCCACATTTAAAAGTAGAGGAAGAGAAAAAGGAAGAGGCCAAATATAATTAAGTAAAAGAGCCCATCAAGGAGGACAAGCTAATGGAGAATGTCAAACCATATATACCTCTCATTCCCATTCCTCTAAGGCTCTAACAACATGTGATAAACAAACAATTCACCAAATTCTTGGAGATATTAAAGAAGATCGAAAATCAACATACCTTTTATGGAAGTACTCTCCTAAGTATTAATATATGCAAAGTTCATGAAGGATGTACTTTCAATGAAAAGAGTCTTGGACGAATGTGAAAGTGTGACATTGACTGAATAGTGTAGCACCATTTTCCTTAATAAATTACCTCCAAAAAAGAGGAGATTTGAGAGTTTACTATAACTTATGACATTGGATGCTTTTCATTTAATAAACCTCTTTGTGATTTAGGCTCTAGTATTAATCTAATGCCTTTGTCTTTGTTTGGAAAATTAGGTATTGGTGAGATGAGACCAACAAAGATTTCCTTATAACTAGCCAATCACTCTATCAAATATCCAAAGGAAATTGTGAAAGATGTACTCATCAAGGTAGATAAATTTATTATTCCCATGGATTTTATTATGCTAGATATGTGAGAAGATAAAGAGATTTCTCTACTTTTGGGATGACCATTAAAGCAATCGAAGGTGTAGTTGTTGATGTTTATAAAGAACCTTAACTTTTCTAACATGAAAGAGGTAGTTATGAAAAAGGTCCTTAAGTTGTTAGAATCAAGGATCATCTAGTCCATCTTAAATAGCCCTTAGGTCAATCTGGTTCAAGTAGTATCTAACAAGCGAGGAGTGATGGTCATAAAAAATGAAAACAATGAACTTATTCTCATTAGGATTTTTACATAATGGAAAGTGTGTATTAATTATAGGAAGTTAAATGTGATAACTCACAAGGACCATTTTCATTTACCTTTTATTGATGAAATGTTGGAAAGACTTGCAGGGCATAAATATTTTTACTTTCTAGATGGATACACATGCTATTATCAACTCTAAATACCATTGAAGCCTGAAAAGAAAATAACCTTCACATGCCCTTATGGTATTGTAAGCATCAAATTTTTTAGCCTTAGGATGCAACCTGTGCTAAACATCATTGAATTTATTCCCCAAGATGTAAGGGAAAAAGCTAAAGAAAGAGAAACAAGGCCTTAAGAGACCTTAAAAAAGTCCAAAACCAAGCCTAGAATCAAACTAAAGCTCAAAACAAAACTCAAGAACAATCTTGCTTAGAGGAATGTACATCCCACTGAAATAAGGATGTACAACCCTATAAATATGAATGTATAACCCTCCTCAGGGATGTACAACCTTACCTTAACCCTAATACTTAGAACCTTCTAAAATTGGTCCCTTCCATTTTTACCCTAGGGTTGTACAACCCTAAAATATGGATATACAAACCCATTCCTAGCTATATAGCCAATGTGTAAACCCTATTTCTAGTAAATTCATCTCTTTCTCTATGATTGAATGCATCTATGATGCAACTAGAACTATTTCTAGCACTGTGCACTCACCCAACACCTATAAATACCCCCTATTTTTTAGGAAAGATGGAGGCTTAAAAAACCTAAGGTTACTTTACAAAAATTTCACTTCAAAGAATCCTAAAACACCAACTCACCCAATCACTTCCAAGCTAGAACAAAGCCTAAACTCTTAGCCTTTGTGTATTCCCTAAGCATTTTAGAGGAAAACATTAAACTATTCAGCTTTGGAGAGCATCTATGACACCCCTCTTCCCTCTTCTTCCACTATTTTTTTCTCTTTTCCATTTTTGAAAACCTAAGATTCAGAGGATGTATAGCCTTTATATAGGCTATACAATCCACCATCCTAGGTTGTACAACCCTGGTTTCCTAGGCACAACTTTATGAAACTCCTCTTATGCTAATCCAAATTCCTTTTATCAAAGGCATTCTTTTGTGTTTTTTTATCACTCCAATGGAAGAATAAGATAAGGCTGGATAACCAAGGAACGCTACTCACTTCAAATGGAGTCTTGATTTGTTTAACAATGATTTTTATAGTTCTTTTTTATCTTAATGCTCATGCTCTTTCATGTAAAGTCAAGGATGGTTTTTAGTTTTGTTATGTTCATTTTAAGGTAGTGACCAAGTAAGGGATTTAAGGTTCCAATGACCTTGAGAGTCCTTTTTTCATTGGTTTCATTTATGTTGAAAACATATAAACAATATTTTGGCTCCCATTCATTTTTTTTATTTGCATACTAACCCTGCATCATGGTTAGTAATGCTCTTGGATCCTAGGCTCTTTAAGAGCTACATAAGGGGAGGATTCGTCAATCCAAGGACCCTACCATGATGATGATGCCTTAGGCCATTGAAAATCCTCCAAAATGCCTTACATTGCTTATTTACTTCTTTAATTGCTTATAATTAATGCATAATTATTTTGTTATATTTTAATTTCTGATGTTAAAATGTGATGACTATAGACATATGTACACGTTAAGTACCTTGATTATGGAGTTATGGTATAGTAATCATCATAGACCTTACTTGCACTTATGTATTTACTTTAAATTTTTCTTGCTTGTTTGCTTTTATATTAATTCATCACTAACTTGTTTCTTTCGTTGGGTGTAGGTGGAATTGTTTAGGATGAGGCCATGTACTTGGTCTTTGCCCTTATTTCCATTATTGATGATCATGAATGAATAGATGAATGCATGCTTACCCATACCATGAATGCATGATCTCCATCCCTTCTTATGAATGCTATGTATGGATGAGATACATGAAACCCCTCTTTTAGTCAAGGTGTGTGACCCCTTTCGTCTTTTGGATGATTATACATGTGTGAATAAATGATGATACATGCTAAACCCCATTCCATGACAAATGGTCCCCTTGCCCTTGAAGTTCATGACTTGATATACTTGTGTGAATAGTGCTTAGATGTATGTTTAGGGGCGCTAATTAGACTAATCAATAATTTAGCTAAAATATTAAAAGTGAATCAAAGTTGCTCGAAAACTGAATCCCAATATCTAAGCGGTTTGGGGTACCTAACCTCTTCCCTAAGCCATACCCGATTTTTGAACTCAATCTCTAATGTGGTGAAGACAAAATGGGTTTTCTAGTTGACTTAAATTAGGTTCAGATTTTGCCTTCCATAGATGCTTGTCTAACTCCATATTTCTTTGCGATGGTACTAATGTACTGTCCTATTTTTGGTCGCCTGATGACCATTATTTTGGACTAAGGGCTTTGAAATTGTGCAAGGCTAAAAAAATCTCCTAATGGTCTAATAACATGCCACACCTTGGGGTTACTACTAATGTAGAGATTCTAGTCCTTTTGATCCCTTGTTGGTCAATAAAAGGATGGAGTCACAAGCAAGATTCCACTAATTCTAGTGTAGCTTTGAAATTTTGAGGCACTCACAATGGCGACTCCATTGGGGACCTAAAATTGACTTTATGTTTAATCTTTGGTTCACTTTTAATATTTTAAACATGTTATTGAGTAGTCCTTTTACATTCATATAGCCTTCATACTTCACCACTAGCACTAGGTGACCTTAAATAAATCGATGGTTCTCTAAACTTGAGACTTAAGCTCCACTCAGAGTTTAGGAGATTGTGAAGAGGATTCATCACTCATGAGCCTAGTACCTTCGAGTATATCAAATGGGAGATCATGACAATCACCCCATGTGCTTATGGGAGCCATCAACGTCAATAACCTTTTCAATGGTTTGGTGTATGTAGAAGCTAATAGTGCCTTGGAATAGGGCACCCCATTTGTTTGTATTTCTTCAAAGGAGAGCGAAAGTCCTTGAAAAACAAGGTTAGGTGTTCTTAATACAAGCATGAATGTAACCTTATTCCTTAGATGTAATTATTACCCACATGTAAATACTCGTGTATTCCCTTTTCCCCACTATGTAAATACTTTCTGTGTATATCCTTCCCTTCTTAAAAGGATTTTTTTCTTCACTTATACGTATTTCTTTATGTAATGTAAAGAGTTTTTCTTTTAGTACCTTTATGTATATGTTCTTTTAAGGCTTTAAACTCTTCATTGTCTAGGCGACCTCACACATGCTATGCCCTATAGTGGCAGAAGAATAAGACCCTACCTAAAAAAGAGCCACTAGACCTCATGTGTGTGGAATGAGGTTAAAAGGATCTTTTGTAAAATGACTTATACATATCATGCATACATGCGTCAATTACATGTTCATGCATTATACTAATAACCCTTGCCTTATAGCCATCACAGCTCCATCAAAAAATTCATGGAGGAGAAATGGGTAATCAACTTGCCAGAAAAGGTAAGACTATAAGTCTGAGCTAGAAACTTGACCCAATCATAAAGCCAACCATACCACCAGAGGTCTTAGATAAAATGATGGCTAACTTTAACCACAAGATGAAAGAGAGGATTAATGAAGAGGTAAACAAGTGTGTCAATGAAATTCATAAGAAATTAGAGACTTTTGCCAATCAGACTGACCAAGGGAAAACACAAATAGATGCGCACCAACCTGTGGTGATTGATGACGATCTGTTTGGGATGAAAGAATACCATGAAAGTAAGCTTACTAAGGAAATGGAAAGTACAACTGCCATTCTAGACAAACCCCTAAAAGTGATAAAGAAAGCACTTAATTTGATGCCTTTGCTAAGTAGTTAGAGAAAATATAGAAGGCCTTAGGCACTGAAGGTTTAGAAAAGGGAACAAATATTAAGGAATTGACTACTTACAAACCTAAGAAACTACCAATTAATTTTCACATACCTAAGCTACCCAAGTTCTTAGAAACTTAGAATGCAAAGAACCATGTCCATTTGTATATGTTAATTATAAAGGCATCAGGAATTCTGATGGACATTATGTTGAAGCTTTTTTATTGTCATTGGAAGGGTCCACAAAAACATGATATTTAATCAACCAAAGACTATCAGGAAAGATTGGAAGGAGTTGATTAAAGCTTTTGAGAAACACTATGCTTATAATTCAGATATAGAGGTCACACTACAAGATTAAGAGTCTTTAAAGCAAAAGGCTAGTGAGAGCTTCAATGACTACATCCATAGATGGAAGAAGATGGCTTCAGAGTTAACCATAAGGCCTACAGATAGAGAACATGTCAAAATGATTATAAAAGGGGCTTTGCCTAGTATTGGAACCAAAATCAGAGGAATGTTGGTTAGAAACTTTAAAGACCTTTAACAGGTTAAAGATTTGAAGTCTAGACTACAAGAAAATATAGGGGAAGAAGAAGTCCTCCATCTCAACCTCAAATCGAAGGGAACAATATAGTTCATGTTCATACAACAAGAGTGTCAAGGCAATTTATAAATTTAGGGATGCTTCTATCTAAGGTATTTAAAAGGTTACGTAAGAAGGGAGTGCTTAAGCCTTTAGTACCGAGACCACCTCTTAATCATTTACCTAGAGGATATGACATCAATGCTTATTGTGCCTTTAATCAAAGGGCAGGTTATAACACTGATGATGACTATAGATTGAGACATGAGATTTAAGATCTTATCAATAACAAGACAATTGTCAGACCCAACTCTAGAAGGCCCAACATCCAAGGGAATCCTCTCATGAACTATTGCCATGTTGGAGTTTACAATCTTAGACATTCCAATTACTTTCTTATTTTTGCTATGAAGGTTATGATATCATCCTCTCGATGGTATGCCTTCCACTATTCACTAGAATGTTAAGATTCATTGCAAAAGACAGATTGTGACCATTTTATGCTGAGGTGGGTAAAATAGCATAAGCTTTAAGCATGGCTATTTCATATCTCTTAGGGTTCCAGGTTACTAGAGTCATAGATAAATGGGTTAATCCAAAGGTGATGGCCATTTTGAAGAATATGAACTTTCTCCTAAGAAAGGAATTAGGGACAAATTCTACTAGCATACCAAAATTCCCTGAGATCCCTACTCTGATTACCAGGAAAACATTAGGGCATTTTGGTAAGAAGTTGAAGCTAGGAGTAAGGGACTAATGCAGGCCATTATTAAATTTCTTTGTGAAATAAGTGGAGGTTACTAAAAAGTTTGAGTTGGAGATGACTGAGAAGGGAAAGTTGCTAAGTGAGGATATAGATGAACTTGAAAATGCTTTCTTCCAACTAGATGTTGGTGAATTGGGTTATCAAAATTCTCAGGACTCATAAAAAATGGAGAATGGTAAGAAAAGAAGAAAGAAAGGAAAATAGATTGCAGGGATAAAAGATGATAAAGAATCAGGCTAGTCTGTGGTTCTCTATGGTCCTCAATCTATATGGCCATGGAAGGATAAGAAGAAGGTCATTGATGAGCAGGTAAGCTAGTACCTGATGGATCAAAATTTTTGGATCACTAGGGAAGATCGTGCAAAGAAGAGGTTCAACTTGACAAAGCAGAGTGCACCCTTTATGGACTCAGAATGGGAGTACACCGGGCCATACAAGTTCGCTGAAGCTACTTGCACTAGGATAAAGTTGGAGGATATTGATAGCATGATTGTGAACTTCATTTAGGAAGTAAGTGAAGAAAAAATAAAGAACCCCATAGCAAAATTGAGCCCATTGAGGCAAAGGTTGTAACACTTTTGGCAAACTTTCTAAAGATTGAGCTAGGGGATAATTAAATGAAAAAAGTTTTAAGGAAATTATCATGGCTATCGCTGGTATAGAGAAGGAGAAGAGGTAGATCTTATACAAAATATTGATCTCGAAGGTCTAACTGATGAAGCAAAGGGTACATAAGAGAAAAAAGCTTAAGCCAATAGACTTCAGCCCAACAACAAGATGAAGAAGACTTTTTTTTCACCATTGATGTTCTTATTTCTAGTCTCTTTGAGGATGATGATGTATTTCTTTCTAAGTTCGATGCAATGAATGATGAGTTTGCTTACGTGTCGAATGTGTTTTCTGATGGTAGGGTGCATAGCATGAATCATTTCATGAGCTCATTTAACATTAATCCTATGCATACCACATTATTTAATCTTAGCACACAGGAAAATTTGAAAATCTTATTTATTGCTAGTGACGTCACATTGGAGGAGCGAAGGAAGTTTGGGTAGTTACTCATGAAATATCAAAGGGTTTTTGCTTAGACTTATGAAGGCATGCCAAGGGTTGATAGGTGAATTGCAGAACATAGAATTCCAACCTACCCATACATGAAGCCAGTCAAATAGAAGCTTCAAAGGATAAGACCTGAATTGGCTTAGTTGGTGTTTGGGACATAATTTACATATATTTTATATCTAATTCCTTAATAAATATTAATAATATTATTTTAATTATTCATATGAAAAGGATTAAAAGAAGTGAATTTGTGTTTTGTAGGATTAAAAAGAGAAAAATGGCCAAACAGCAAGAAAAGGCAACCTAAGTTCTAGTTTTGAGCATTATTCAATATATTAGGCATATCTCCCTCCAAAGAGCTCTAAATGAGATGTTTTAAAAGCCATTGGAAATATAAGATATAGGGCTATAACTTTTATGTTTTACACTTGAGCCAAATCAACTACCTTTAGCATCAAATATTAATCACAAGGCCTCAAAAGCAAGTTTGGCAGAATCATTAAACATGGACATGTGCATGGTCATGCATCTATAAGGCAGGAAGAGGAAGCCAGAAAGAATTATTAGACATGGTCATGCATACAGTCATGCTTATTTTCTATAAGCTAATCATAGATTGGCATGGCCATGCGCATGGTCATGCAACTTAAACACAAATTAATTCTTTTAAAGGTTTTCCTTTCTATTCTTGGATTTCGACTTTCCTAACTAAAAGACTTGACTAAAGCCTTATTTAAAAAGGCAAGGAAGCATGAGATGGGAGAGAGAACTCATCTAGGTCATTAAATAATTACCTAAAAGTGAAGAATTCAATGAAGCAAGGGTTTAAGAGCAAAGAGGCAATCATTCAAGAACTTAAAGAATTGAAGTACATGGCTTCTAATATCATTTGTTTGATTTTTTCTTCATATCTTTCTTTTATTATGAGCTAATTATCTTTATGATAGGGTTGTAAATGGATCTTGAATGACTCATATTAGTTTCCTTAATCCAAGTCTTTTGGATTTCATTCATTATTTGTATTAGTAATTATTGAGTACATGTTTGATTGACTAGCCATTAATCATTTTAGTTCTATGAATCGATAATGGAGACATGTTTTACATAGAATGGATCCTTTAACAATTCCCTTATTTTATTATTGAGTTGACAAACCTTAACAAACCATTGCTATCTATTGAGTCTTGCTTTGTGAAGCAATTGCATGATGTCTAGCTTTTGAGTCGAGGAACCATTAGCTTAACATACTCGTGTAAGTTAATTTCTACTTGAAAGGGATTAATTAATCACCATTGTGACTCAATTGTAGTACTTGATGAATGAACCAATTAGATAAGGATTAGGAATCTATTAGAAAGTCACCAAGTGAAGTCAAACCCTAGTTAACTTCTTATATTGACTGTTTTATTTGCAATTACTTTCTTTATATTTTACTTTGTTTTAATTGTTAGTTTAAATCTTCTTTTATATTAGATTTCTACATAATACAAGGAACTAAATGCTTAATACTTCATCCTATTCCTTATGGGAATGATATCCATACTCTTATACACTTTATTACTTAACAACCTGTGTACCTACAGCTTAAGGGGTTATTTATATAGCACTAACCCATCATTGTCATTATCGGGGATCGACAACATTAATACTAAGTAAATTATTTCTATATTAATCTAGAATTTTCTTTTTGTTTCTTATTTTTTATACATCAATAGGACTTCATGACATGGATGCACCCAAGGAATTACAAGCTCAGGTATCTATCATTTCTAAGCAATTAAATGTCATGACTTCTAATGTGGTTTCTTCTTTGTTGGACTAGGGTAGTTAACCTAAGTCTTAGACCTCTTTTGATCTTGACAAAGGAGATTGATCATGTATAATATTTCAAATTAGTGTTATTTTGCAGCATTCAGTCTTTATCTAAGTTGAAAGTTGGATGACGCTGAAAATTTCTGAAGTATGAAAAATAACTTCTAAATAGTGACCCCTACTTTGTATTCGCGACCGCGATATGTAAAGAAGCATTGCTAGAAAGTAGACAAGCAAAATTGCAGAGCTATTCTCAATTGCGATTCATCCAAATGAAGGAGTCCAAAATTGACAGACTAAATCGCGGTGTATGTTACGCCCTAGTTGCGACCGCGATTTTTGAAGTGACTCAAAAGGGAAGCAAGTCCACTGTCACACCATGACACACGTCCCAACAAACTTTTGAAAGTCAAATTTTGTGAAGGCATCTTGTTGGTAGCGACCGCAAATCGTGAAGAAGAAGATAACCATTTTTGGCAGATGAATTTGTATCCTCTGTCGTGTTCTGTACAAGAATGCTCGCGACTGCAACTTATGAAAGTAGGAAAAAGGGCAACAATTATATTTTCCTAGTGAACTAATCAGAAGCTACCACGTGGACTAACCGTTAGACACAAACGGGATTTTCCTTCAGAAATTTGGATTTCACAACTGCTAATGAGTAGTAACGACTGCGAATTGAGACTGTCAAGCATTTAATGCAGAATCTGTCAAACATGTCTCAAAGATTTTGTGAGCTATGTTCTGCAACGTCTCTTTGGTGAAGTTTGGATATAAATACTCCACTAAATAGCCATGAATAAGGTTGCTAAGAAATTTATTATAAGTTATTAAAGCTCTCAATCTTTGCTACTTATTTTCTTCAATTTTCTTTACGAAATTGTAAGTGTTAGGTGTGAGCATTAAACACCAAGTTGTAAGGTTGTAGTGTTAGCCTATTAAAACACTTCAAGAAAGGTTTAAGTGTGAGCTTAGTGAAACACTTGAGTGAGGTTGTGTGTTAGCTTAAAAACACATTGTTGTGAGGTTGTGTGTTAGCCTAAAAACACATTATTGTAAGGTTGTGTGTGAGCCATCAAAACACAAGTTGTACAAGTTGGGTGTGAGCTTGAAAACACCTTAAGATAGTGAAATACCCAATTGGTAGATTAGGAAGTGGACATAGGGTCGATTATACCTGAACCACTATAAATCATTGTCTCCATTCTGCTCATTCTTCTTTGCCTTTCTTTGTTTTTGAAATTTTTATACACCAATTCAACCCCCCTTCTTAGTGCCAAGGGACAACAAGTGGTATTAGAGCAAGGTTTTCACAAATCAAACCTTTATTGGGTGAAACAATATCATGGCATAAGAAGCAATCTACTCACACCTAAGACCATATTTTGATGGAACCGACTATACTCATTGGAAGTATAGGATGGAGATCTATCTTGACATAGATATGGTGGACCTTTGGGACGTTGTAATCAAGGAATGGAAGCCTCCTACCAGAGTTGTGGATGGCAATGAAGAATTAATCTGAAGGGATGAATGGGTTAAAGCTCACCGAAAGTCAAATGGCAAGAACAAAAGGGCAATGTCCATTCTCCTAAGCTCACTTTCTAAATAAGAGATTGGGAGAGTGCAACATTGTCAAACTGCACATGCCATATGGAAGACTCTAGAGAATTATCATGAAGGCACAACTCTAGTGAAGTCAAGCTGTTTGGAGATGTATGTCACTAAATGGGAACTCTTCATGATGAAGGACAACAAAAACATTACGAAAATGACCAACCAGCTCTTGTCCATTGTCACCAATATAAAGAAGTTTGGAAGAGCACTCACAAATTATGAGGTAAACACCAAAATCCTTAAAACTCTTCCACTTGACAAATTTTGGGCTAGAATGTGCAGTATTTAAGAGTCCAATCCGGAGATTGGAAAGGTCCCAACCAATGTGCTCATTGGCAAGCTCTTGACTCATGAGTTGACTATTCAAAAAGATGAGCAAATGAAGAAGCTAAGGGGCCAAGGTGAAAAACCAAAAAAGAGAACCATGGGTCTCAAAGCGTCAACAAGAGAGAAAGAAGTAGCTGTCTCCTCAAATGAAGAGGATAGTGATAAAGAAGGAGAAGAGCTAGCCATGCGCTCAAGGAGAACCAAAGAGTTGATAAGGAGAAGAAAAGAAAGAAGAGTCTTCAAGAAATCTGCCTAAAGTCCAAAAGAAAGAACAAATAATGTCACATGCTATGAGTGTGGCAAACAAGGGCACATGAAGCATGAATGTCCAAAGATAAAGAAGAAGAAGAGATGGGACAAAGAAAAGAAGAAAAACTTCTCCGCCACTTAGGATGATGACTCAACTGAAGATGAGGAAGAAGAAGAGGAGGCCAACATATGTTTCATGACACTAGGGGACTCTTCACAAGAGGTAAGTACATCTTCTCACTCCAATTATGATTATGAGGTAGATGATATAGATGAAGAGCTTTTAGAAGCTCTAACTATGAGGTGTGACACATATAAGTCACAAGTTAAAACATATATGAAGAAGTGCTCCAAACTAGAAGATGATTACAAATCACTAAATGAGCTTGTAAATGAATTAAGGATTCAATGAAGAACTCAAAAAATCTGTTGAAAAATTATCTACATCATCTGCTTCCTTAGCCTCACGTAGAAAGGAGAATGACTCTTTTAAAGGAGAAGTCATTGAGTTTAGAAGCTCAATCTCCAAATTCCATAAAGCAAAAGAGGCTTTAGACACTCTTATTGTGTCACAAAGACCACTTTTAATTAGGCGTGGTCTAGGTTTTAATGGAGCTTTATCATCTTCTACAACTACATTTGTTAGAGCTTCACAACCTCAAACCTCAAGCATTAAGGTAATTGGGAAGAAAAGTGCTCCTAGCACTAAGCCTTCTAAGCCTAAAGGCAAAGGGAAGGCTCCCCAAGGCTCTAGAGCTAAGACTCAAAGAGCCAATCATGCTTATATGTATAACAAAAGGCATAATCATCCTCATAGAAAATCCTCTACCCCTACTCATCATATGTGTCCATGCATGCATGCATATGACCATGGTATGAGAAGGCTTCCTACTTATACTAAATTCATGCATAGGAGAAAGACTAATAAGTCTAATCTCCAATGCCACTATTGCATGAAATATAAGAATATCATCATACATTGCTTTATTAGGAAAGCTCACCTCAAGTTAGAAGACCCTTTAATCACTAACCCCCTAGGACCCAAGTATGCTTGGGTATTAAAGAAAAGGTGATTGACTCTTATTTTGTAGGGAAATATGACTACCACCAAAGCAAGTAATTGGCATGTGGATAGTGGGTGCTCAAAGCATATGACCGAAAATAGAAGACTATTCACATCACTTAAAGAGAAAAAAGGTGGAGATGTCATATTGGATAACAATGCCAAGGGTAAGGCAATTAGCATTGGTACCATAGGTAAGGATGGTTGTTCATTAATTGATAATGTCTTATTAGTTAGTGGCTTGCAACATAATTTGTTGAGTGTAAGTCAATTGTGTGACAAAGGTAATAAGGTCACCTTTGATCCTAGGGAATACCGAGTCACCACTTTGATGGATGATGAGGTTATTTTCAAAGGCAAAAGGAAAGGCAATACCTAATCAATTGACTTAGACAATTTGGCTAACCAATCTTTCAAGTGTCTCATGTCTTTAAGCAATGAAGCTTGGTTATGGCATAGAAGGCTTGGGCATGCAAACATGGATCTTCTTCAAAGCCTATCTAAAGGGAAGTTAGTGGAAGGACTTTCTAAGCTAAAATTCACAAAAGACAAGACATGTGGCCCATGCCAAATAGGAAAGCAACATTAAGCCTCCCACAAAGTAAAAAATGTTGTAAGTACATCTAGACCACTTTAACTTATTCACATGGACTTAATAGGACATACTAGGAGTGCTAGCTTAGGTGGAAAGCATTATGCACTAGTCCTTATAGATGACTACTCTAGGTTTACTTAGGTATCCTTTCTAGCTCATAAGAATGACTCTTTT